>NW_019064381.1:56654-81265 GCF_000696155.1 Zootermopsis nevadensis
CGTGGTTTTCTTCGCTGTTTCCATTCTGTGAAATGTTTCTTCTCCACTTTAAAATGTAGTTCAGCTTCGGATGATAGATGATTATAATTATTGTGAATCGTCAGTTGAGAATGTTTTGAAATCAACTTGGAGTGTTATATTTCAAGATCCAAGGGGCTCTATCACAAACCTGTTAGAATAGCATATTTTCTGGCCGATATTCTAACTTATTACCCCACAAACCCAGTCAGTATGAAGCAACAACGGTAATTACTGCACAGAGACGTTTAGTCCAATGGACTTCAGTCAAGCCTCAAGGCAAATAAGTGCTTGAAATAGGTCATGGCTACTCACTAGCCTATTATCCTCTATTGATTTTATAATGATTTTTCTCCATTGCCTCCAAAGACAAATGTGAATAATGTGACTGTATGATCAATCAGAAATGTTCCATCGTTACAACCATCAAGAACAAAAATAATAAAATTATATACTAGCCACTAGTAAGGGTAGTAGTAAGAGGATAACAGTAGAATAATTCAATTCATTTATTTCAATTCAATTAATTTATTTAAGTGCTTGACAACAGCCAAATAAGGCCAATAACAGCCAAGCACTAACAATACAAACATTACAATACAAAAACAAACAAACAATAAACTAAATATATAAATGTCAATGTTAATTTATTACAAAATAATAATCAGTAATAAACTAAATATACCTAAGTAATATAATTCAATTAAAAATACTAAATAAGACAAAACAGAACGAACTTATAAAATTAATACCACAAAATAATAATAAGAATAATGATAACAATAATAAAAATTAAGATGACTGCCTTCTGGGATACTGCACCGTGTAGTCTGTTAGAAGTTTCCCGACGTTTCAAATGTGTTTGCTGCCTCCATGATCAGGGCGACTTATCACTCGTGTCGTGGTGAGAGATGAAAATAGAACAGTGTAATGTTGTGCAAATCTGTAATTCTACCTGTTTGTTTTGATATGGTGGGGACTGTTCCTAAGGTAGAAACACAAATAAAGGTTTTCAGGACGGAATTTCAAAGGGAATGTTTTGATGACGTAACAGGAGGCTGGAAGAAATTGCATAGAAAGGAGCTTCATAATTTCGATTTTTACCAAATATTATTAGGATGTTGATCAAATCAAGTATGACTGGGGCATGAGACACGCATGTAAGAGTCGAGAAATGCATACACATGTTTAGTTGTAAAATCTGAAGGGAGGAAACCTCTTGGAAGACCTAGTCGTAAATGGGATGGTTATACTAAAATGGACTTTAAAGAATAATGTTAGTATGTGAACTGGATTAATCTGGCTCAGGATAGGGACCAGTAGTCAGCTCTTGTGAACACAGAAACTAAACATTGGCTTTTATAAAATTCAGGGGATTCGATAATTGGCTGAGTGACTGTTAAATTCTCGAGAACAATACAACCTGTCTGTCTTAGATACATGTGATCGTCAAGGAGTGTTGGAGTGTGAGTTTCAACCTGTTGACCAGGTATGGCTATATCAATAGATCTGACCGACTTTCCTAACAGTTCTCAATGTTCTTGAGTTAAGTCCTTGTCCCAGACTATGTAGCAGGATTGAATATTTGCTTTTAAAACATACATGTGGGCGTTTTTAAAAAAAGAAAAGGAATAAAGCGTAACGAAGTAGTCTGCCAGACTGGATTTACTGGAATCACCAGTCTTGCGTGGGGGTTACGTAACATGGGCATGCGAGCTCATTTCTGGCTCGTGCATTTTCAGGTTTGGTCATGGATGAAGCACATGGCGTATAAATTACGCAATCTCAGCTTAATGGTTATTCTTAAAAGAGAATGAAAGGACCTGGAAGCTGTGATTGAACAGGAATGACAGGTATTTTTCGGTCTGCAAGAACGTTCATTATCTCGGACGATAAAGAAGGTTAATTGTGCATGATCTAATTCTCTTAAATGATATTCCGCAAGCAGCTTAGCCGCTGCTGTGCAATACGAAATACTACGACATAAACAGAAGGTGATTTAGAAACCAGTTCTGCATCTTTTTTCCGTAATAGTTAAACCTGAAGAACCGATGTATAACGTTTACTCTCGTTTTCTGTAAAAAAAAAAAACTTTATGTGAAATCAATTTGTCTCGTGCTTGTAACATGTCTTCTTGATAAAGAACACGCTGTCTGGAATGCTGTTCTAAATGAAGTTTATGTGATGATCAAACACCACGCATATGAAGAAGAATTCTGTTTTGATACAACTAAACACAGACCCATGAAATAACAATTAATTATGTTTATGTATGACCTTATTTATTTTGCGTTATTTCAAGTATTTTGATTGAAATGAGTCTTGAAAAGCTGTACAAAATAAATTAATCACTGAGTAAATTTTCTGCGTATAGACGACAGATATTTACGCATTATTACAATTTGTTGCCACAAATTCGGAACGTTTATATTGACTGTACAGAAATTAGAATGTTTCTTCAAGCGCCTGCAGGTGGCACAAATCCGTCAAATCAAATTGTCACATCAAGTTCTGAAGGTCTGGAAATATTACGTAATCTCTAAGCATGTGGGACAGAACATAGCTGTTTTATCGATTATTTATATAGATCGGCGGCCCGTGAAACTAGCATGAGAGCTGTGAATGTTACAGTTATAACTGCTATGAACGATTAAGTGGAGAGAACTGGGGTGAAGTGGCCGTGGCGTATTTGCATCAGAGTAGTAGGCTTTGTAACCAGTGCATAATTATTCTCTTATTATGCTTTTAAAGTTTGTAATATGGTTGTCGGTGAAGAATTTGCTGGTAAAGAGAACTATGTAGGATTTGAAGTTTTTGTGGCGGTGAGTCTGAAGATGGCTGTCTTCTGGGTAGTCTGGTAGAAGTTTACCGACGTTTCAGAGGTCCTTGCTGCCTCCATCATCAGGGCGATGAGTAAGCCGTGCGAGTGGAAAACGCTAGAGATATAGGGAACCGGATAGTTAAGGAATAACCTAATCCTAACCAGTGGGGATTGGTGTCAGAATTAGGCGAGGACCAGTTTAGCTGCAAGTAATATTATAATGCGATAAATCGATTGAGAAATTCTAATTTATGGGATTTGATCAGATGCATTCCCCAGACCACGTGATTGATCACCTAACTGTGATGGCTGTAGTCAGTGATGACTAATGCAGTCAGATAAACTTAAGACTTCCTATATAATTATATACATATAACTTAAACTGATGATCAAAGTGCACACACAATAAACAAGATAGTAGTGCATGCTCAGCGTAAGTGCTTTGAATTCTTTGATGTACTTTCATGTCAGCTCAGCAGGCTAGCGATGCTAAGTTTCTTTATTCGGAACGATGAACTGAATTTTCGATCTTTGGACAGCTTCAGTGAAAACAGAAATCACATTGCAGACAGAAGTATTTGAAATTATATACTTATGTCAATTAAAGAATGCATTTTTAAGATTAAAACAGACTTTTGCCTCCAGTAGTAATTATGCTATTAGATCTACGACAATCTTATTTTTTTTTAAAAAAATATTCATTGTGATATATTTGATATCTTACATGACATTTCAGGAGTTGGATCTACTACCATATTCTTTTACAACAATTTTCAAACGTTACTGGCAACGATTGGAATTGAATCCGAAACTTCTCGAATTTTATGCTAATACGTCAAGTCACTGGACCGCTAATAAAATTTTCCAGTAGCATGCATTGATCAATTATAAATATTTACAAAAATTTTATTAGGAAACCTGAAGGAATCACTTAGACGACCTAGACATGCATGAGAGAGTAATATTAAAAATATATTAAGGAAACTGAGGCTCAGGTTAGGAATCGGTGGCAGGCTTTTGTTAACACGGTAAGGAACCTTTGGGCTCCTTAAAAGTTATAGAATTTTTTGACTGACTAAGTGACTATCAACTTCCAAGAATGAATCTGCTACATGGAGTTATTTTAGAGTTAGATTTTATTAAAAAGAACATTGATACGACTGGAACCTTTACGCATTGCTAAGACACCTTTCTCCACAGATTTGAGCGCCATGTCACCAGATTATTTGGCTCATATATTCTGGTGCAGCAGAACACTTCTGTCTGTAAAGCTTGTGCAACTTAACTACTCAAGAAATTCCACGATTTTTATGGAACACGAATACCCAACTCACATTTTCACATCCTTGCTCTAACATGCACTCTAATATTATCCTTCCATCTGGGTCTCCCAAATGGTTTCATCTCATCATATAATGTGTACTACATACATTTATAACATTACATAATTATGAGACGGGAATACCAACGAACCTGAAATGTACAGTAGCAACCTTTTCCCTAATTTTATATGCTCTGAATATCTTCGTGATTACAAAATAATGAATTGAAAATAAATATGAAACAAAAGGCCAGAGAATAATTGACGTTTCGCATGAAATTCAAGACTATCTTTTTCGAAATGCAAAACCTTTATTTTGTGAAAACACTTAAAAGGCACTTCCCCTTTCCGGATTCTCACACCTTGTCCCTAGTTTCTTCATTGTCGTCATCAGTTGTGATATTCATCGCATCCCGTTCAGTGTTCCATGTTTTTACAGTTAGTATTAAGTAACCTCCGACTGGGGTAGCATCAAAGCTTCTTTTTTGCAACCAATTTTGCGCTCGCGTGCTAAACCGTGACAAAGCGTAACTAGGCGTGACGTACTGTAACGGTGTGACGAGTTGTGGCAATAAGTGTCGAAAGGTGACGAATTCTACAATATGTGACCAAGCGTACCTAAGCGTGACATAGCTTGACCAGGCGTGAATTGCTTTGACCTCGTGACAAGGGATCACGATATATGTCGAAACGCGACGAAGATTTACAAAACGTGTCCAAGCGTCACAAAGCATGACAATGCGTGACTAGGCGTGACCTGCTGTAAAGGAGTGATGAGAGGTGGCCATATTTGTTAATGTCCAATCGTAACCAAGCGTGCTCAAACGTGACAAAGCGTGACTACACGTGACATACTGTAAGGGCTTCAGGAATTGTGCCCATAAGTGTCAAAACGTCACAAAAATATACAAAACTTTACCTAACCTAAGAAAATCCACTAAACAGCTTAACGTTACCTAACATAACCCAACCTAACCTAACCCTACCTATAATAACTTAACCTGTCGTAACTTCATGTAACATGTTGCCAAGTAGCAAAAATTAACCGAGCCATGCGTAACATCACGTAAGAGTGCCGAAAAGTGACTTAGTGACCAAGCGTGACATAGCGTGACTAAGCGTTCACGTTGTGACAAGGGATCAGAAATATATCGTACTTGACGAAGATTTGCAAAGCGTGGCTAGACGTGACCTGCTGTAAAGGAATGACGAGAGGTCGCCATATTTGTTAAAATACGACGAAGATTTGAAAGTATGTCTAATCGTGATGAAGCGTGCTCAAACGTGACAAAGGATGGTAAGACGTGACTTACTGTAACCGCGTGATGATACGTGGCCTGAAGTGACGAAACGTGACTAGTATTTACAAGGCATGTCCAATCGTGACAAAGCGTGACTAGGCGTGATTTACTGTAAGGGGTGACGAATTGTGGCCATAAGTGTCAAAACGTCAAAAAAAAATTACCTAACCTAAGAAAATCCACTAAACAGCTTTTCGTAATCAGCGTTCGACCAATGGAACGAACCCGACAATGGTGCCAACTTTACTTAATAATTTGTGACAAACTTTTAACATCAATGTGTTATACGAAGTTTATATCATAGCTTTTAAACACTGATGTTCTTGTTTTAGTGTAGGGGGTAAGTATTGAAAAACAAAATAGGATATGCTTGACGCATATTACATGATTGTAAAATGTATGTGTTAGTTACGTGTTTACTATATTGAATCAGCTAATCTGAAACCTCGTGATATAATATGGTGAATCAAGTCTTTGGTGGAAAGTATTATTCGAAATTGGATTGTGACTTTCATATTCTATTTATGATTTAACACTATACTAGTTTTTGTTTTATCGTACTGAATATAAAGTGTTCTTTATCGCAGATTGTTGACTTTTCCATAAAATGAGGTTAACAACAGTGTTGTGTAAACAACACATTGGACGCATGTTCAAGTATCATTGGAGAATTCAGTCTAAACGAATTCCAGTTGATACTAAAGCAGAGTCTGAAATTCAGGCCAGAGGTATACCTGTATATGAACCAAATGACATTATAGAAGAACACCGTCAATTGGTGCAGTAAGTAGTGTCACATTTTCAGCTTATTTAACTTGAGTTGAATGTGCAAGACATTATAATTTTCTGCAGTCTCAATAAAAATATTACATTATCATTAAAGATATTTTGGATACATTGTAATTTAACAGGTTGATTATAAATATGTATTCATTCTCAGGTTTGAGGTTCTGAGGGCAGCAAAGATGTTGATTGTGGTTTTCTGGGTTGTGATGCTATGTGGTCTTTGGCTTCACAACCACACTCAACATACATTGACCCCCACTTCTTTCTTTTCTTCTTCCTCTGATATACCAGATTTGATCACATATTTTGGTTGGGACTGTTTGGCCTCTGGTGATTAGCCACCACTCATTCCATTTACTTATCTCAAGAACACAATGTTATACTAACTTAAAAAATGATGTTAAAGAACTGAGTTTACAAATCTTCAATTTCAAAATGCAAAGACAATTGAAATGTTAGGTGTCAGGCACTGTCATATGGGGGGCTGGTTAGAAGGTATTGAGACTGAATCTGTGAAAACTAAACTGCTATACATTCTGTTTTAAAGTAGGCTGTTTGAGCACATACATGTTTCACTGTTCCTGTCAGTGCTGGAAGCATTTCTTGAACTGAAGTTTTTTTTATTGTCACTATGAACAGGCAAAATGTCACAAGGAGCCATATGTGGGAGTAAGGAGGCTGTCTCATGCGTGTGGCTAGAAATTGCTGCAGAAGCTGGGCTGAGTGAGCATAGCATAACTTCAGTGTGTTTTATCATTCCTGCACAAGGTTTTTGATTATGTGGGTAGATGTTTATTCTTATATGAAGACTAGATTATGAAATATTCATTATTATTATTTTGCTTCTTTTCAGGGTGACAACAGCGAAACCTCTTGTGCCTAAACCAATACCACGTGATCTCACACATCCTCTTTATCATGAAAGAATCTGTCATATGTATAGAGATCATAATGTTCTTTTAAAAGGTCTAGACCAAGGAAAGATTCTTACTAAGACAGTGGAAATTAAGACTGGTTTACCTGTAGAGATAGAAAACTTATTGGGAGTTCATTGTTTACCAGATCAAGACATTTTGGTTCAGAGGTTAGTGAATTATATGCTCATTGCACACTGTTATTACATACAAGTTTTATGCAGGGTGATGTTTTAAATTGTTGAAAGTTCAAATGACTGTTTATCAACACACTTTTGCATTCATTGATGGTTAAGCTTTTAACACATATCCTGCTGTTAAAATAGGTGCATACTGAAGTCCCATGTTTTTGATGCGATGCAAGTGAAACTGCCTAAAATCCGTGATCCACAAAGACCAGCGTGGAATTTTCCAAGAGGATATGGAATTACTGACAAGAGACGAACGTAAGATCCTTATTTATGTATATCTGTTAATGATGGCATGTTTTTGTAGATTATCTTCTTCCAAGTTGTGGCCAATTCTATGGATTAAATATCATACAAGTTTCCACATTTTCAGCTGCACATACTAATGATGGTTCAGATATTATTTTCAAAGTTGTTATTTGAAATAAGTAATTATAGTTTCATTTTAAAAGTATTACTTGTGTTGCCCTACCGTACTTGATATATAATCTGTTGTCTCCAAAACTCATACAGTTGTGTGAGTTTGCATGTGGAAATAGCACTGATGCTGTATTAGGGCGTGCTGTGGTGCAAGATGAGACTGTATTTGTTCCATTTGAGAAGGATGGAGATCTTATACAGTTAGAATTAACAGTAAATTTCATGCTGAATTCTGCAGCACCTCTGCCACTTTATGCTGATGCTGATGAAGTACAGGGAACTCAAGATATTCCATTGCCAGATCTGTATCCAATAAAACACACCATAACTCTGGAGAAGGAGAACATATATCAAATTAGAAATGTCTTTCGTAAGTTTTAGAGTATTCTTAACAGATGTTTGTACCATCAAGTGTTGTGTATTTGTGTGAACTGCAGTTGTGCTGTGTAATGATAAGTTTTGTAAAGTGAGGAGCATTTTCCAACATTAAAAATTTATTCCTAGATTTATTTCAGTTATGATCTGCTAGTATTGAGTTTTGTTAAGTTAATTGGAGTATTACTATTAGTGCCAGAGTTATTTGTTTAATTAATGTAAATGTTATAATTTTATTCATTGTGTTGCTTTGCCTTAAGAATCATGGTAGAAGTCTTCTCGTTCTAAGAAAATAACAAAACACCATTGTTTCCCACAAATATTCCATTCTCACAAGTCTGATTGTGGTTGTAATTGTGTGTAATACAGTAGTGCTGGAAGAAAACCTAACAATTCAGATTGACAGTTCAAATACAGGCAGTGCTGGCAGTAGTATATTTAAGGCTTTTTGTGTAAATAGAAATGAAATTTAAAGTTCTGAGAGGCAATAATAACAGTAAAGAAAACTGCATGTAGAGAGAGAACTGGGATAAATTATGACTTTTGAGAGCTTTGTTGCAGTAAGATGTAGAAGAGCTGCAAAAAATTGCCACTAACAGAGAATATTAACAATTTCTTCAAATGTCTAATCTCATGCAGCTCTTGATGTTTTTTCTCGTGGCTTACAGATGCAGTGCACTGATAATTGCATTTTTTCTCATTATCTCTACAACTATATGGATATTTACAAAATTTTAAATCAAGTACCATGGACATAAATACAACTGTTGAGCATTTTTATACTGTGTTTTTTTTTTTATTTGTAGCTGTACTCAAAGGTAGTAAATTTCCTTACATTCATACTGCTATCTTCCATTGCAATGAAACTGAAGTGAAGAATATTTATGAGACTCCAGTCACAGAAGAGCAAGTTCAAGGTAGAACACTTCTTAAATCCTTTGCAGTTGCTGCAGCTCATGCCCAGCAGAGATTTGGAGTAAGTTTTTTTTTTGGTTTTTTGTTAGAAATAAGTAATCACAGCAAATTAATACAGAGTGGTTTGTGCTGAATGCCACAGAAAATCTCAGAACAGCTGCAGTGAAGTGGGTTTATGTGTTCAGGTTGGATGGATCCTAGATCTTGAATCCCATGTTGCTTTAACTCGTACTGCTGTTCTTGGCCTTTGAGATATGTGGTCATTATGTTGTTTTGTGTATCAAACACCACATAAGATGAACATTAAAACAAGAGTTCAGGTATGAAACCTAATTGAAAAGTGGTGGTTCTCCAGGGAAAGTAATTAGAAGTTTGCAGGCTGAATTTCAGGATGTCAGAGTTTAGCACAAAAGAAGTATTCACAGAATTAGAACTCCCAATATAAAATTTTATGAAAATCCTTTAAATGGTTCTTTTGTTGTTACTTGCAAATACATGGACAAAGCAAATAGGTGCACTTTTTAAACTTTGTTGTGAACATATCTAAAAATCATTCAGTTGGTCTGAAAGATAATATGGGACACACATATTAAATGGATTATACTATGTGCCACTAAATATAAATTATAGTGTGTTTATGTATTTTATTGCTTTCAGGTGAATGTGAAAGACCTTCCAGAACCTATCACTGTTCAATGTGTCCAGACAGATGGCAGGTTATTTCACTTTGCTGTTTTCCAACTTAACACGCTTGATCTTGATGGAACTGAAGGAAAGAAAAATATATTTTGGATGTTACCAAGAATACCTTTATTCACCTCTTGCATGTATGTGAAAGGCAGACCATTGCTTGAAGGTTATAATTCAGAAGTGTTTAGTAGGTTACTAGCCTTTTGTTCTAATGGTTTGCCGTCATAGTTGTGATGTATACATTATTACACTTTAATAAATCATTAATTAGTTTAAAACTAATGCCTTCATTTATTTTATTTTAGCTGATAATTTAAGAAAGTATATCTCACCAATCCTTAACATGATTCTAACGTCACCAATAAATATGTACAAGTACTGTAGAACTAATCAAAGATTTTTGGCTGTAACTACACTTT
The DNA here is from genome assembly GCF_000696155.1 of Zootermopsis nevadensis. The sequence goes on from NW_019064381.1 coordinate 66,823, forward strand.
ATTTCTTCATCTCTTCAATGAAGTAAAAAGGGAAAACCATATTGAATTAATGAAAATGCCTAATAGTGCCATAAAGTTGGTTCCTGTCATCATTGTCATTTGTTTTTAATATGATCTCTTGAGATTACCAAATATTATGGATATGGCATCTGACACCTTCATACAGGATACATGTACCTGTTTTGGCTGCCTCATTCAGCATAGGTAATGTGTCATGTATAACATTAAAAATAAAAATGTTATGACTTGAATTGTTTGAACATTTTTATGTAAGTTGATTATCACCCTGATGATGGAGGCAGCAAGGACCTCTGAAACGTCGGTAAACTTTTACCAGACTGCACGGTGCAACAACCCAGAAGATTCACCGGCGTGAAAACCTCAAATCCTACTTAAAATTTTAATGATGAAATTAATTTTTTTACAGCATATTTGTGTCGCTTGTGCCATTTGATGAAAGAAGCATAATTTGAATTTCCCACTGGTGTGTGAATGACGAAGCACGTCAGTAATTGCTTTGCGCCGCCTAGCATAGAATAGTCAAGAGTACACAAGAGGAAAGCAATCTGTGACATTCATGACGTAACGTTCTTGTAGGTATTCCGTGATTTAACATGTCTTGATTTTCTTATTAAATTATTACGTAACTGAAGTATATAAAGAATAGTTTACAACTTGAACCACTGTCAGGATGGTAATTTTCAAAACTTCTTTGGTGGTAATGTTAATAATTACTACCTTATGCGATGTTTCAGACAATTATAAAGAATGCCGCCCCCCAGTTTTCGATACATGGACACAGGTTCTTGTTTTATTTTACGTTTAAAACTGGTGTTGCAAAGAGGTTAAGATTTTTATTTTGTGGTTGATAATAACAGCACTTCAGGTGCAGGAAGTGCATTGGCCAAATATCCCATGCTGTTAAGTTACTGGGTGCTCTACGCGCTGTTGAATGTGGCCTAGATCAGTTTAAAATGACTGAATAATGTTAATCACATTTCGAGTGAAGAAATCCTACAGTTGGTAGTCAGATTTACAATCAATGCTATATTATGAGTACGGATATATGTCTGTGCAAGTGAGAATTGAGATACTAAGAGCACAATTAAAAGAAGCAGTAAATTATGTTGTTTTTTCAACTAAGTTTATATGCATCTCATAAATTATTTTGAGTTTTGTAGAATGTTTCCAGTAATCCTAAAAACGTACCGTTACCCTAGATTGCCAGAGTGTAGGGATTAGGATTTGCCTATATATAGTCTCTTGGAATAATGATACCACATTGCAGAATATCTGCATTACAAGTACTGAAAGTAAATATTGCAATGTACAGCAAGTAACTGTTATATTACTCATGTTACCCCTTTTTGACACTATTACCGTTTTTTGCTTGCTATTATACATTTCTGCTAGTGTGCCATAAATAACGGATGAAAAAATGGTATGGTAATATTATTCTGGGACAGTCTACACGTCTTGTCTTCCAGGCTTTCTGCTGTATCAATTTTATGTTATTACTGGAATGTTACATGTGTCATGGCCTGTTTTGAAAATGATGTAGCATTTGAATAGTTATCTTTTTATTATTTTTGTCTTGTTTACTGGGTAGGGCATAAATTGAGCCTTATCTTTATCAGTACTCTCCATGATCAAATATTGTCAAAATCCCATGTAATATGAAATAATTCCAAAACAGGTACAGTTTTAAGACATTTAAACTACCTTCTGTTTTTAGAAGTTGTTGTAATTCATGCCATTAAAAAACTTCTCAGCACAGATTTTGCATGGCATGGTAAACTGCTTGTTTGTTTGGAGTTTGAACAATGGGCTATTTGGGATTTACTGTCTTGGGAAATATAACAGCCCAGTTTAGAATTTTATTGTTTTTGGTGACTGCACATTAACTCTTTAATGATAATGTTTATGTATGTATGAAATATTTGTTAGAAGGCAAAATACTGATTAGGACAGCACGTCACTAGCATGGATCTTCATCAAGTGGAAGGTTATTCATCTTCAGAGAGTGGAAACATTCACCAACAGAACAGGCAAACTTTCAGAATGGAACCCACAAATATGACTAAATCTGTAAGTTATTCACATGCTTTTTCTTTAAAGTTACATTCTGAAGTGGTTTTAAACATGAAAAGGGCACATGGAGCACTGTGGAAACTTAAAGTCAGTGAATGAATAGGGCATCAGAAACTGGAAAGATTACGCACAAGCTATTGTCAGATTGTGGGGCTTTTAATGTTTTAACTTAAGAGAAGTCATTTTTGGCATTGTTTGTGTGCACGTTTTATAGAAGTCACTTTGTTTTAGCTAGCTTTCTGATCTTGAACAGCTATTTTATTTAGGTCCTACCTTTTATCTTATCTAGTTTGGTATGTATTCATTTTAATGGGGTAATACAGTCACTTTTATTAGAACTATTTCTTGCGTAGTTCTGAAAATTGTGTGTACATTTTTTTTTTGAGCTGGTATTGACAGAGGAAAACAAATATATTTCTGAGAAATGAAGCACTTTTTTGTTTCATGTGTGTGTAGTTATGGATATACCCTGAAGAAAATGGTATATAGGAAAATATATTTTTATGTTCTTATGCAATACAAAAATGTAAGTGAATTCTTTTGTGGCTATTTAATTATTAGTTTATTATTAATCTGTGGTGAAGTTGTGTTTATATTTTTAACATTTTTTTTGTCAGTGTAGTTTATTAATTTTGATGGGTTTAATGGGAATTAATTATGTTGACAATATCAAGTTATTGTGAAGCATTGACCTACATTTTCAAACTTGCATGAAAATTGTTCCCCGTGGAAGTACAACTCCATTTATTATCAGATTTGGCAGTAGCAGGAAGTGAATGGTCAGCACTGTGGTAAGTGCACCACAGTATTGCTTTGGTAGGAGGTTGAATAGGTTTGGGTATAAAGGTAAACTGATAAATTCTAGTGCCTCTTCTGGGAATGGCATTCAGTCTGAAATTATTTACCATTCCAAGTTACTCTAGCAGTGAAATCAGAATTATGTCAGTTATGTTTACTTAAGACATATAAAATCTGTTTGGTACAGAGACATTGAAAGTGTAGGGTTAGATGGAATAATTTACCTCTCAACATTTTGTCCACTCAGTGTTTCACTTTGTAGTTTATTCTCCCCAAACTTTAAACATTTCCACTGTCTTCTCTCTACATATTGGTTTTTTATATTAGTATTTTCAGTTGTTTAACAGTATTCAATAATTAAATTTAGGTTGAGCAACAGAACTGTAGACAAAGACAGCTGCAGTCACATGAGAATATACAAGAGCAGTTGCATCAAGCTGAAAATGGATTACAGCCTGATCCAGATGTTGGTTTAGAACATCAGGAATATGCTGGTACTTCATTACTGTGTGAGAGTAATCATCCAGATCTTGTACAGAAAGCTGAGAGTGTTGTGACAAAAGTGACAGCAGAAGCTATTAATTTAATGAAATATCAGGTGGAGAAGAAAATACAGTATCTTGATATTGATTACAAGATAAAAGAATTGTATGAACAAGATAAAATAGCTAAAATCAGATCTATAGAAATTCAAATGGAAAATGAAGGCTTAAGTCAAGAGAAGGACCTTGAGCTGAAATCATATGATAGAAAAGCTGTAAGGTAAGACTTCAGAAATGTGTGGAAAGGTTTACATTACACACGGGATACACCTAAGTGTTTATGCATACTTCATTAGAGATGAGCAATCCCTTAATTTTTAGTAACCACTGTTTTATCTGATGTTACTTGTGGGTAACAGTTATTTTAAATAATGAACATGATCAGTGAAAATTCAAATATTCAAGAATAAAGTTGAAGAGTGATGACAATGAAACCTTGGTAATGACCTACCTTTGCTATCCACATACATAAATGTATATCACCTATTGTTTTTCAGTGCTAGGGAGCAGAGAGAGATTCTCGATTAATCACCTGAAGATGATGCATTAATATTGGGATTTGTAGTGGTTGATATACATTTATGTGAGTCTGTATTGTGTGTTATTTTAAATTATTGTTTTAACACACAGACCATGACATTGTGGTAGTAAAAGTGTGAGTGGGAACTTATGATGTTTTACTAACTTACACAAACACACAACTATATGTTATTTAATTGTGCATATGTCATTCAGTATTCATTTTGTATTTATTGGTATTATTAATGTATTAAACTCTTTGTCACACACGAAGTGTATGTACAGCATTGGGTTGCTTCTATCTTTTACCCTTTATGAGATAAACTGAAATTTGTTGGTAGCTACTGTATTGGTAGGAGAGTGATTGTGATGATGGGACTTATTTGTGATTTTTTTAGTTATTCCATGCAGGGGTGTCTTGATAATAAAGGATTTATCAAGTTCGGTACATGTGTTATAGGACTTAGATTTTTCCTTTACACATACATTTTTGCTATGTAGTGATTTGTTACATACAGACTATAGATAGGAGCCATACTTTATTTTAAAATTTGTCTTATCTTATTCATGTGCCATATTTTACCTCAGGTAACAGGGACTTGGGTAATGTTGACCTAACTGTAGTTGTAGGTGATCAAGATATTGCTTAAATAATGAAGATCCATATCTCTATCATTTTGCACTTTCAGGATTACGAATACATTGGAGATCTGCAAACTTCTCAAAGAACACTATGAAAAGTTACATTTCACAGCTGAACAGGTTGAAAAGCTTAGAAATGAATTTTGTGTTCAGTATGCTTTGCTTACAAATGACCTGAAAACTCAACGCAAAAATCGTAAGGCATTGGCTGTGGAATATGTAAATAATGTGGAGCGTTTAAAAAAAACTGGTAAGATTTGTCTTTAAAAGTTATCGATGATGGTGATGAATTACTAATTTAAATTTTTTGGACTTTTTCAATTGTCATTAACCTGTGAACCTTCACAGTTGGGCCCATTAGAAGGAGCTAATCTCACACAGATCAGCAGCACTATAATAATTAAATAAACCACAAATTAAATTTACATATTAAATTTCATATTACTAGATCTGCAATAAACTTGTTTCAGAAAATTGTAAGTGTGGGACTTTGTTTGAAACTTGTATTATCTATTGAAAATACTGATATGGCATGTGCTAATTATCTTGGCAATATTATGTACCTATCTAAGGAACACTTTTAGTAGTAATTTAAATTTTCAGTTGAAGAAGAACATCAGCTTAGAATCAGTGAAATTAATAATGCTAACAGTAACTACCAGGGGCAAGTTAAGTGTTTAAGTGAGAAGATGCTCTTATTAAACAATGAAGAGGAGAAGTATTCTTCATTGAATGTTCAGGATGAAGAATTAGACATAAGTATTACACAAGAAGAGTTGAACTTGAAAGAGGTACTGAAATTTCTTCAGTTTTTTATGGAAGTAGAAGTATATATAATCTTAGACCTTGAAGTGAGTGATAATTTTAATGCTCTGGAAAGTACCTAGATAATTTATTGGATAGGTTAATAGATGTTCTCCAGAGCTGTACTGTAGTTGTTTGTGAAGTCCCTGCTGGTACAAAATAAAATTTCATCATAGGGCTAAGTATTCTCAAATTTTCAGTTACTAAGGTGGTTATGATTCTTCATTCCCTTCCTGTTGATTGTAGACCTGTTTCTCTACAAGTTTTGCGAGAAAAAGTAATTCACATGAAAATAAAATTAGTAACTTTGTCACACTTTTGGTGGTAGGTAGTTTGACAAATACTAAATATCTAAGCTGTATGTACTGTATGTATTGGGGTATTTTGCTGAATAGTTATATACCTGTTATTTTTTGCAGAAATTGGGACATGCTTATGAAAGTTTACATTTCTTTTTGTATAAAAATGAGACTCTGGAAAGTGAAGTAAACTCTTATAAGGGTAAGGAAAAGGAACTTGAGGATTCATTACATAGCATCACAGTTGAAAGAGATTGTATCAAGAGGCAGGTTATTGACTTGGAAGAATTTTTTGAGACAGTCAGTAATGAGGAGAAAGTAAGTAACCAGGAAATCACATATACATTCCTTCATATTTTACTTGAATTAAAATAGAGTGATTTGTCAGGTCTCAGCCTTTTTCATACATGTCACTTCAGATGATTAATATATGTCAGTGTTCTTGACTGAATGTCAGTTGTGGAAACTTCTCTTCAAAGTAAGGTTTTTTATGTGTTTCTAGACATTTATGGAAATTAAAGTTGAATCATCATCATCAGTTGCCATCATTTATTGGTTTGTTTTTTTGTATATTACAATCTTGTCAGACTTTTAATTATATCTCTTGATTAAAGATGCTAAACGAAGAGCTAAACACTGTGAAAGAAAGACTGACCTGTCATGAAACAGAAAATAGTGGAACACGTAATCAGGAAGACACATATGAAAAAGAAAATCTAGATTTACTACAACAAATGTCTCAATATGAAGATAAACATAAAGATGTGAACAGAAAGCTGGAAGACACTAGAACTAAATATGCATGTTTAACACAAGATTTGACCAATTTGACAGTGAAGTTGGAAATTATCCAGTATGTATGATATGGTTCTCTTTTACCATTTCAGGATTAAACTGTTGAATGTATTGTGATTCTTAATGGTTTTAATGTGGCACCTTTGTAGGAAGCAGACATTTCTTGTTAAAGTACATGGTAGTTGAATTCAGTGGGAGCATACTCTGTGTGCATAGTCTTATTTTACTAGTGATGTTATTTTAACATCAAGAAAAAAGCCCTGCATAATCCCAGAGTTAAAATATGTCAGTGGAAGATGCGTAAATGCGAGAACTTACAGAATTTAATAACGTAATTATCCATGTCCTTGATACTGCACAAATAATAATTAGTATATCTATCTAACTAAATAACTAACTAAGTAACTCACTCACTCACGCCCTGGTAGTAGAACTGGCAGCAGAAACTGAAGTGACTGTCTTAGTACTTGATGCCATTTACACATTTTAAATGAAAGCGTATCTGGTTGCCAGAGTTGTGTTTCAAAACACATCATAGCCACCGACTCAAACTTTATAGCAGAAAGAGCACGTTATTATAGAAAAATAGCTGCTTTATTATGAAATTAGATTATTAATGAAACTGTTGTGAGATAGATATACAGTATTGTTATGTTCTAATTTTAACTACAATGTATACTGAAGTATGGAATACCATTACACTATATTATGTGTGTTTTAGTTTTCATCTTGATAAACTAAGCTTAAACTCCTTTAGAGCTTAACAGCTAATTAATTGATTTTGGTCTTTCAGAACAGAGAATCAGACAATTAGTAACAGGTACAGGTCTGAGCTTTCAGATTTAGAATCTGCACTAGAAATTCATAGAAAAGAAGCAGATGCAAAACACACAAAGATAAAAGATCAGAATAATATTGTTAATGTACTTCAGCAAGAATTTGTAGAAGAAAATTCAGCCATGAAGAGTCATCAATTGAAGGTGTGTTTTCATAATAAGTAGAAAGTACACAAACTGTTCACATGAATAAGTTTTCTACTTTTTCCTCTCTCCCTCTTTGTTTTTGGTATCTGTGTGTTTACCCAGGAGGCTTAATCTGAGCAATTGCTAAAAGAGGCATCCTCATTCAGTGCATACATATATTAATTATGTTAGTGTTTAAAAGCTTCTTGGTGTAAGATTTGAATTCCTCACAGTGGTGAAGAAGAAGAAGAAAATGATGATGATCTTATTGCTTGTGATACCATGCAGAGTTGTAGGTAGATACCAATGTTTTGGAGAAACATTGTTTCTATCTTCAGCTGTGTTTCTCCAAAATATTGGTATCTACTATGTACAACACTGTTGCCTTAATGGTGTAGTTTGATTACATACTTAATCTGTACATTAACAACAGGATGTATAACACCCATTGAGACTTTTGAGTTTCTCTGTTCTGCCTTTTGTGCTTGTAGACACCTTTTGTTTTCTTTGCTGTTTTTCATAATAGCATAAAGGTAAGGTAAAATCGTGCTTAACTAAGCACCATGCCATGAAGATGTTTGGCAGAGTGGAATTATATCTCCACTTTTTTTTATATTGGCACTAGATGGATGTGAGTGGTCAGGTTTATGCCCGTCTTCTTTACCCCCATGGGGAAAGAACCCCTGATACCCATTGTATAGGAGGCTAGGTGGGTCCCAGAATTAATCTGGATGCTGTAGCTAAGAGAAAAACCTTTTGTCCTGGGAATTCAACCCTGGTTGTCCAGTACATAACCTAGTTACTATACTGTCTGAGCTGTCCTGGTTCCTTCTTCATAATAGTATGTGTCTGAAAATACATAACCCCACAAATCCTTTCACTTCATGATATTTTAAGTAATAACGTAAGCAGTTATTGATATTTGCTTTAGTTACAAAGTTTGAAGACCAATATGGCAGATGAAGAAGCAAAAATGGAAACACTGAGGTCCTTTATACAAGAGGAAAAGACAATATTGGAAGAAGTGAACAAATTTTTGATGGTGAGACAAAGTGAGGTTAAAAAGTTAAGGGAGGAAACTGAAAGGAAACTTCAGGAACATACAGATTACAAAAAAGAAATGTTGATGGCAGTAAACCAAACAAGAGAAGAAACGAAAGCTGTGAAAGAGAAACAAGAGAAGAGGGACTTGGAACGTGATGGAAAAAGACAGGTAATAATATCAAATTCATTATAGGAATTATTACCTGGTTTGAATGTTATTCAGATTTTGTGGTTGATTAAGCTGTCAAGAATCTAAATTCATTGTAAATAATGTTAAACATCTTATCCTTGGCACTTATATTATGTTACAGGAAATTATGAGAGGCCTTCGCGAGTGCAGAAATGCTTCAATAAAGCAGGCAGATGAGAAAGAAGCTGAATTGGATGCACAAAGGAAAATGAATTTCAATCTGAAGGAGAAGTTGCATAATATTATTAATCATAAGGTGCACATTTCATTAAATCACTCTTTAGTTTTAAGAAATAAATATTAGTTCTAAATTTTTTAGTTTCAATTTTGAGTCCCTTTGTTTTGAAACAATCTAAAAATTGGCGAAGCAGTTTCTAATTTTATGAACTTTTATCATCATAATCATCATTGCTTAGCTGTCAGCACCACCACTTCTGGGATTTATGGTTAGCCTGTTATCGGTATCTTGTTAAAGATATTCTTCGTAGGTGTATTATTTCTCTAGAATCGATATTTAAATTTATTTTGGGGAAGAATTAGTCTTTTCAGTCACTTATAATGTACAGCTGTGATGGAATATATTAATTTTGGTTAATATTTCAGTTGTTGTTTGTACAGTATTGATGTTTTCTCTTGGAAAAAGAATTGAGTTTCCCTTTTTTCACCATAATTATAATAAAATACACATATACTTTTAAACATAATTGAACATTAAATGATAGCCTATAACTGTATTGTTTAAAATAATTTTTGTACAAACATTCTTTATTTTTATTGGAATGATTGAAATTAGTGCAATTATATCATATTACCAGTAATTGTCTGAAGAGTTTTTTTTCATTTTACTAGCAACATACAAACCTAAGCTTTAAAATGGCAGTTTAATTTTAATATTTATGCTTTCATATAGGAGGGTTTATAGAAATCTCATTATCAGTTGAATGACAGTAAACATTTTCTAGTGTTTGTGCACTTTCCATAGAAATGTGATGTGTTGAAATTATGTAAGAAGGTAAGTGTCCAGACTGATAATGTTAAAAAGTCTTAATGCTGATATCCTCTGACCAGAAAACAGTATAATGTTGGTAACCATTAATGATACCAAACAATTTGTAAAGAGTATTTACTTCTGTGTTTAGGAGTCAATAGAAAGGGATTCAGAAATTCAAAGGAAGATGTTGGAATGTAAAATAAAGCAGCTGCAAATGGATTTGGAGAATGAGATAACTCAGTCTGAAATTTTGAGTAAATCTCAAACCTGTGAACAAGTCTCTACTTCTGTACAGGTATTTGAAAATTTACTTCAGTCTGAAAGTTTAACCTTGTTCTGACTGTTGGTCATATATTAAAGATATTAAAATATCTCATACTGGGATTACACTAAAGCAAGTTGATTCTTCTGAGTTTGATACTACTTTACTTTGATACATTGACGACCCGTTCTTCAAGTGCCTGAGCACTGCGGGTCCCAACCTTTCATTGGCTTTGATCTATAGACATTTGGTAGGACTCCTTAGACGAGGGATCGGCCCGTCCCAAGGCCTCTACCTGTACACAAGACAGCACAACACAGAAAAACGCGGACAGACATCCATGGCTTGAGTGGGATTCGAACCCACGGCCCCAGTGACCAAGCGGCACAAGGCACGCGTCTCAGTCCGCGCGGCCACTGTGACCTTGAGTTTGATACAGATATCTAAAATATATATTAACTTGACATCATTGTGCTGAATAGTTTAGAATTGACTGTATTTTCCAGTGTTAATATTACAGTTAAAATTACAGCCATATTTGGTGGTACATAACCCATGTGGATGAAACAGCATTGTTACATAATATATGAATCAAATTAATCTATTCACAAAAGGCAAGAGAAATGGAGAATGCTGTTTTTTAATGGTCGTGGAGTAAGAAATGAGAACAGAAGGTGTAAAATTTAAAGATTAATGTTAATATTTATGCTGGCACATTGATTGACCAATATCAGATTTTGCTGTTATGTAAACTGGTCCTTCATCTTTCTCATGGACAATCAAAAGTGCTACTTATTAGCACATCTATGTATTATACATATAAATAAACTATTACCTTAGATATTAAAATATTATGTTTTTGAACACATATGTTACAATGTAAATTCAGCTGTTCAAGTTAGAACATACCATTGGAATCTATTAGATGGTATTATACATAGATGTTCTTTCCACTCTTTCTGGATTTCTTGTACAGTATTGTATGAATGATAATCCAGGTTCACAAGATATTTATTGCTCCTAAATCTTTTTCAAAGGTAATTTATATATTTTATATCTAATACCAGAATAAAATGTGGTGGTATTAGTGTTTTTTACGCAACACACACACACACACACACACAGGAAACAAAAATTAAATCAAAAACTTTACTCCTCAATTTAAGTATATTATACATTGCATTGTATATGTAAAGTGATTGAGTAAAACAGTTTATTTATTTCAACACAATTATATCAACTTGTTGATCTGCTGTGTATATTAAGCAGTGATAGGTTTGTCTCTAATGTTGATTACTATATAATATTTCTGATGCTGATTTTTTTATAGGCTTATTCTTCTAGTCAGCCACATGTGAAGGCTAAATTTGAGGATAAAGATATTACAAGTGACAGTGATCGTAGCAGTATTGATTATTGTGATCTTATAGTAAGTGAAGCACCTACATTTTCCACATGTTTATACATTCATTAGTACCTGGTTACACATTGTTTATTTTAATGCTGGGATTGGCACACTACATTTTGTAGTCTTCTGTGTGGCGTATAACGTGCTTTCAGTTTTAAGCTTGATGAAACCGCAGGACTGTTGTAATAAATAAGCTTTGTTATTCTGTTTGGCGATGTGTCAAACTCTTTAATGCAAACCTGTCTTTCGTTGATGATTTTTTTGTCTGATGTAAGTTTGTATATTAATTCAGTTTGTAGTTATTTTGTGATGGTCCTAAAATTGTTTGAATTCTGTTGAAAAAATGAGCATGGAAACTCTTGCTCTAAGACAGTTATCAGTAGCAAAATACTAAATAACTTTTGTGATATTTACTGTTGGTTTCTTCAACAGAAGAGATTCGGTTCTGTGAAGAAAATCGGTAAACTGCAGTCTTCAGATCCTGGAAAGAAAAGGAGGTTAGAAGTATACCAACAATCAGAAAAAGTAAATAAAAACTTCCTTATCAGGCACATAGGGTTAACCTGGAAAGTCATAATTGCCTTATGCCAGTGGTCCCCAACCTTTTGTGCCTATGGGCACATTTGAGAGTTTATGAGATCGTGGCAGGCACCATCCAATTAACAAAGCCAAATTTTCTTTTCTCTGGACAAATAAGATATGGACACCAAATAATACACAAAACAACACGACGTTTAATGATACAAGAAACCGTACAATCAAAAATACGTACTTTCAAAAGTACAATTATTATTACTCAAGTGGGAAGTTAGTGTGATGTTTGGCACTGCATTTCATCGGCCAGTTTTTCAAATTTGGGAGTGTAGGATGATGTTGCTGCTCGCAAACGATCGTCAAGATGGGCATCGGTAAGTTGAGATCTGCGCTTTGATTTTATAATGTTCATGGTTGAACGGCCTTCATTATTCACTATAACCTCTTTCCATAACAACGCGGGCACCCAAAAAAAGCCTTGGCGGGCGCCATGGCACCCGTGGGCACCGCGTTGGGGACCACTGCCTTATGCTTATAAGTTTTGGTCCCAGGACTTGATCCTAACTTTTGTCTATAACCATTTCAGAATGAGTCTAGGATCAACACAGCTTCCTTTCTAGTTTGCAGCAAGGTTGCTTTTCTGTGCATTAGAGAAAATAGGATGGAGGTTGAGTGGAGCTTTTATGCTTTAATAACAGTGTCCTAGTCCTTATATGTAATCAGAGTCCTACTGTTATATATAATGTAAGGAAACACAGATGAAAATGACGTGTTATGCAGTAGCCTCACATATCCTTTGTAAGAGAGAAGAGATGTATATGGGGAATGGATTTCCAGTGGAGATATTAATACAATTATATACATGATATGGTGACTTGTTGCTGTAACATTGTTTTAAGTTTACAGGAATGTAAATTGAATTCGTTATTTCAATATTTGTAGGTACGAACTGGAGGAACAAAGGATGAGTACCTTCAGTCTCTATATCGTGCTACGCCACGGAAATATGAAGTAAAGTCAGGACATTTCAAAAGTAGCAGACGTAAACAGCACGAGCCATTAGATATATTAAGTTCATTATGAAGCTAAAGAACTTTCATGTGAATTCCTGTTTGTTTTTGTATGATTTGTATTTCATTCTTTCATAACATCTCACTTTTATTCCTTTTTGAACAAGTTATGTGATATTTATGTTTTTCTGTGTTAACCTTTCACTGAATTCGTATTCAAAGCATATAATATGCAGTAGAGTCTTGATTATTAATTTTGTTGGATTGAAGAGGGAGACTGAAGGAGAGTTAGTGATGAAGAAACTGAATTTTTCCATATGTAATTGCTGTCCTTTCATAAGAGTTGCACAAGAACAATGTATTAACAAAACAGCAGAGTTGATGATAAAATTACTTGTTACGTTCTATTGCAAATGTAAAACATCTAATGATGGATGATCGAGAGTTTACTGTATTGTATAATTAACAACATTTTGGTGAATAGTGCAAAGCCAAGTTATAGTAAAAATCACATTCAGTTTAAATTTGTTGAAAGTGATTTAAATTAGAAAATCATTTGAAGATGAAAAAGGCTGATGTGATTATAAAATTTCTTTATGAACAGATGCCCCTGAAATTTGATGTGCAGTATGTAATATTACATTGTGAGTTAACTTATTTGTATTCAAACCAAATCTGGGAGAAGAGAAAATCTAGTTGATTGTTAATTTTTTAAAGTGATGATAATGATTGAAACAGGATGAATGATAAGACTTAATGTATAAAGTATCAAGTCATGTTATAATAAAAATCTTATTCATTGCCAATTTTTTATTAATGTTGTTATAATCTTGAAATTGTAAAAAGGTTACATTTGCCAATTTCATTACTCCATTTGGTCTCAGAGATAGTAAACATTTAATAATTTGAAAATTTAATGCGTACACATGATTTATGTATTCTATATTTGTTTTTTTTATTTTCTCATTCACTATATTGTATAATAATGGGACACTTTTCTGATTATATTTGTACAGTGAAATGTTGTAAGGAAAATGTTAAATTTAAAATTTCCATTCCCTGTCTGGTCCCCTATATAAAAATATAATTATTTTTATTTTGCAACATTAGAATTAACACATATATGAATTTAACAAATACAGATTGAATCCATATTTTGAATATCAGTTGTTTGTTATAATTTTAAAGTTTTCTGTACGTCTGTGAAATAAAAGTTATGAAAATAACTCGTTCACAAATGTAGAGTTTTCTGAATGCAGCCTTTATTTGTTAACATGTAATAGAACAGAGTAATAAAGAAAATCAAGTACGAAGGTACATTATTAAATCCACATACCTGGCGCCATGCAGAATGGATTACGATTATAGGGAATTATAGACTGAGCTGGAATTAATATTGGTAAGACAGTGTAAGTACACAAGAGGAAATTTACATTTATAATAAATTAAGAACTTATTTTGTGTTGGTAAGATACAAAGCAATAGACTGGAGAAAGAAGAACAGTGTTAAATTCACGTACTGGAGCAACTAACTGAAAGAAATAGAACTGTA
>NW_019064381.1:81283-102580 GCF_000696155.1 Zootermopsis nevadensis
CTGATAACAGAAAAACTCATGTGATAGCTTCAGAAATTTTTGGAACAAAAGTAAATAAAATAAATGCGTGCAGATAATGAAACTATTCAGCAGCTGTTATAATAGCAGGCGTGATAGGTCCTTTGTTATAACAAAGTGTGTAGAAGGTTTCAAAGTTGAGATGGGAATTGCCTTAAGCAGCTGACTTACATCAAATTTTGTCATTGACTGAAATACAACATAGAAGTTCAGGTAAGTTGCACTTAGTTATTCATATTTTAAATGGTACATTTCTGATAGCACTTTTGACCTAACTGAAGTTCCTCCGAGTATTTGAATGGAAGCAGTGTGGAACATCTTCAAAGTCTCTTGTGAGAGTAATTAATACTGTTGCGATTCAGAGGGGTTTGCAGTGGCCGCGCGGTCTGAGGCGTGGGCCTTGTGCCGCTTGGTCGCTGGGACCTTGGGTTCGAATCCCACTCAAGGCATGTGTGTTTGTCCGCGTTTTTCTGTGTTGTGCTGTCCTGTGTACAGGTAGAGGCCTTGCGACGGGCCGATCCCTCGTCCAAGGAGTCCTACCGAATGTCTATAGATCGAGCCAATGAAAAAGTTGGGACCCGCAGTGCTCAGGCACTTGAAGAACGGGTCGTTCCCAGTATCCCAGTTGCGATTCAGAACTGTCTCTCACCAATAAAACACAAGAGTGATGACAAGTATCCTGTATTGTTTTTTAAAAAAAGGAGTAGTAGTATGGACTGCCAGTCATCTATTCTGACATTTTGTATTTATTAATTGTATACATAAGATAAAAGAACTTACAGGTCTATTAATAAAAAAAACGTGTTGTTATGCAAGTCCCAAGACATTAGCGGAATACCAGTGTTGCTTTTATGTTCCCATCATTTCAGTACAGTTATTATAAAAGTGTTAACATCATTAGTTTATTGAAGTAACAATTACAGTGGTCTTGATTTCTTTATGTAGCTTAAGTAAAGTTATGAATTTTCGTATTTATGACACATACACAGAATATTTTATTCGTGTCATCTATTATACATTATACCATTTTTATGATGGTATATCTGCATGTTTTTAATATAATTAAAAATTATAGGTGATCAGAATACGTTTAAAAAAATACCTGAATTGATTTTCTGAAATATTTTGTACTTTCATTTAAGCTGCTGATATTAAAGTCTTACGTATTTTAATTGCATTTATGAGGTTTTGTGTATATATGAATTAAAGTTAAATTATGGTACTCGTAAATGTCATTAAATTCTAGAAATTGGTAAATTAAGAAGAGACGACTTAAATGAATGTCATTCTGTCTTGTGCCTAACAGTGCTTCTGTTTGTATGCTAGGTTAATTACAGATCTAGAAGCCGAAGTATCAACAGGGATAATAAAGTTTAAGTCCCACACATTCTAGATCTCGATACTAGAGGAAGGTGAGTGGTCAGCTAAATGCTCTGGCTGCTTTATTCTCAGGGAATGAGCTATCAGTTTCTGTTATTTAGACTTGGTAGTCGCCAGGACTTGAAAGGGTTTCCTGATATAGAAAAAGAATCCCTGTAGACAGTCACTTTATTGGCTTTGCTGCCCTAGTTCATAATATTAAAATATGCAACGGCTGGGAAAATGTTTGGCTTCGATAATAAATAGTGTAGTCTCAGGCACCATAATGTTAAAGTTACTAAAGCACTGATATAGTATATATTAAGAAACTTGATATATTCTGAGCATTATTGTGCATGGTGATTAAAAAAAACGACTCATTTTGTCAAGACACGGCGCTAGTGGAGCGTTCTTTCCATAATTCGAATACGTACAAACGTACTTATCAGTAACTCGATACGTCACTAAAGAAATAAATAATTGTTGATAGTTGAGCATTAGTTTAAGACTTGAGGTTTTCATGGCAAATGAATGCAATGAAGTCTTCTCAGGTGATCTACTATGTGAGAATGGAGACTGCAGAATTCACAGTTAGTCAGTCATCAAACCTGGCTACTGACATACATCATTGATGTCATCAAAAACAATGTTCAAAGACAGCTGACATCCACCCCCTTTTATCCATTCTGAGGCGAAGGAGATCCAGCAGGTAGTTTTGTTACATATCACAACCCCTGACGAGAGACAGACGGAATGGAAGAGGAGAACTGAGGAGGCCATGGACCGAATACGGACCGGAGAGCCATAGAAAAAGAAGATGAGAGGGGCAGAGATAGCCTCTCAGAAAAACTCCATTCTCACATGGTTGATTATCCTAGAAGATTTCACCAGACTTGAGCAGTTTCTCGCAGCAGGATATAACTGACGACTTAATAAGGAAATTCAGACTGTACACTAGGCCATGTTATCTTCCGTAAAATTTAAAGAACAGAAGAGACAAAGAGGCTGATATTAACTCCGTAATAGCTTCAAATGTAATGTGGGTAATTTCTCAACTTGTTTTTTTAAATTTAATTTATCATTTTCTCACACGTTTGATTGCAGTATCGCAAGAAACAGGAAAAAAACTTTTCTAAATGGTTTGTCCTCCTTCTTCTTTATTACGTCGTCTCCTTTACAGGAGGTTGGCGACATTATGAACCGGATCCTTCCATCCTTTTCTCGGACTGGGACCTGTTCATATACGTTCTTGGCAGATGATCCAGAAGTGGTTTGCCATTGCCTTCTTCTGTGTGTGAATGGAGTAATTGTTGGGATGCCACGGAGAAACCGGGGAAGACCCCGGAGGAAAACTCCGTGTTGCCTAGACCACGGCCTTGCCCAACACAAGTTATAAATTCGGGCACCGCCGGGAATCGAACCCCAGACCCCACGATTACAAGGCCAGCGTTCTAACCGCTAGACCACCGTGGCGGTCGGTTTGTCGTACATCTACAGAAAATCTCTGATCTGAGATGAAATTAAACACTGGCTTCGAACTGTTTACGACATGACATCGAAACAGCTGGAAGTCGTCTAAGAAGTTATGGCTTTTTATTTTAGCCCTTGAATTATACACACTAGGGGTGTGCTGCAGGGGGCTTGCACAAGCCCCTTGGTCATTTTGGTTGTATCAGATTGTATAGGTGGTACGCCAGTATCAAAATATTGATACATATATAACCATAAATCAATATTGCCTGTTCCTGCTTCAAAATGCCAAAATGAAAACAAAAAAGAAAATATAACAAAAATCTCCATGTGATTCTACTGCTTACAGTTGAATTGAAAAGGTATTTACGAGCTGACAAAATTTTTATTTCTGTAGGTTTGTAAATATTAAAATGCTGAGAACACTGATTTAGAAAATCAGGTATGTGTTAGAAAAGCTGATATTGATGAGGAATTTTTATAAAATTTAACCTCGTTTCTAGAGAGTTTAGTCATACTTGATTACCCAAACAATTTCCAGACCAAATGACAGATCTTCACGGTGACAAACTCCACTCGACGAATAATTAAATCTAGAGTGCGAAACATAATTCTGCGCCCAAATAATGTATTTTGTTAAAACAAATTTCTGTCCAAAACTCCAGATGTGTCGTACGATCATTAATATAATTTAAGTAGCTATTTAGAAAAAATATTTTCCCCGAAAAATACCTGCCACTGTGACAGAGCGAAGCATCGGCAACATCTCGTTCATGTAAATAAGAAAAAGTGACTTAGAGACTAGTCACACAGGTGACATTTCTACTTATGCTGTGAGATGATGGTACAGTCATCTCACAGCATCAAAAGTGTCTGTGCTCCAAGAGAGATTTGTCTCTAGACAGAAGCTCTTTTGGCTTTAATGCTGTCTGCAGATGGCTGGTAGACAGGTTCAAGTTGTAGCAGATGGTTACGGCACCTTGCTGGTCCGAGACAGGTGCACGAACACACGGAAACTTGATCAGCCTGGTCATTACAGTCCAACAGCACGTGACCTGCCAATAGTTTCCCATTAACAGACATCACCTCTCCATCCAGGGTAAGGACATGATGTGAGGCGGACTGCAGTTCGTTGTCCTCCCGACGAACATCCTCAGAGTGATAAAGGAGTCGATCAATGTCTGGTCAGTGTGTTTATCTCACGCGGGATCCCAGACTGGCTCCAAAATTTTAATAATACATTAATAAAAAAAATAATGGTACGTAACCTTCAAAATGGTTAATATGAGCAGATACCACATCGTTACGTACTGTTTGCTGACTTACATGGTCATGAAGCGTAGAACCAGCAAATTGATACTGGCAGCAACGACTGCCAGTCCAAAGAGGATGAACACAAGACTGAGTGCCACGTAACCTGGCTTGTTTATTAGTGCCTGATCATTCTGTAATGAAACATTATTTATAGCCTTAGTTTCTGACCGGAAACTTTCGAAATAACTCTGGAAGCATTCCATGGTACACGAGAGATAAGCTTCTGTCTGGGCGACATGAGAGGTGGATTCCAGTGCGATTTAATTATATAGAAAAGGATTTACATGACTTGGGAAAATTAGTCTGACATAAAGATAGAATTTAAATTTATGTCTGTCAATGAATATTATGTTGTAATGCTTTTCTTATCATATATGAAATACGAAACTATCCGGGAGCTCTGCGATTTAGAAAGTGTTCAGTCATACCAGAAGAAATGTTAACTGTAACTTACAGACATGTTCGTACCTGGAGGGCTACATAATCACCGAAACCGATGGTGGTAAGTGTGACGAAACAGTAGTAAAAGCTGTCGAAGTAGCTCCATCCTTCATATTTGGAGAACACGGCTGCTCCAGTAGTGATGATTACAGAAGACAGCATTCCTGTAGCAAGCATGAGATTCATCTCTGTGGCCTCTGTGCGTTTACAGCGCAGGTAACGCTTAGCACGACAGATCAGAACCGATGCAAACTTATTGAGACGCTCTCCGATGCTTTGAAACATAACAAGTCCTAGGGGAATTCCGACCATCGCGTACGCCATGCAGAAAGCCTTTCCTCCTATCGTAACGGGCGTCGAATGCCCATATCCTACCAAAGAAACATCAGCTTTACAACAAAATTCAAACGGAAACATCAACAGCGATAAAATCCACGTGTCATGGAGACAGTCGTCCATAAATTTCATCTTTAAGTCTACCTATCATGGCTAGAACCACTGTTGCGAAGTAGAAGGCCCCTGCGAACTTCCACTGCGGACCTGCTTTGTGTGGCTTATTTTCAATTATGACAATTTCAATCATTCTGTAGTCTTCATGTGAGATGTTGTACTTCTTCAGCAAGTTTTCTTTCATCTCTGGAAATATAACAAAATCAGATTTATTTTGGGAGTGGTTCTCCCACACTAAGGGCATTTGGTAAAGCGTATATACGTACGAACACGTGGTTTATTGCTTAGTGGGAAGACTTATAATTTATCTCACTGATGATGGAGGCAGCAAGGACCTCTGAAACGTCGGTAAACTTTTACCAGACTACCCAGGAAGACGGCCATTTTCAGATTCACCGTCGTGGAAACCTCAAATCCTAAATAATAATTTATACTCTTCACCGGATATTATTAAAATGATCAAATGAAGAAGGATGTGATAGGCGGATCATGTAGCACACGCAGGAGAGATGCGAAACACCCGGAGGAAAGTGACTGCTTGGAAGATTTAGACTAAAATTGAATGGCAATATTTAAATTGACCCAAACGGAATAGGGTGTGAACAGTAATGAAATTTTGGGTACATAAAAAGGCAAGGAATTTGTTGATTAGCTAAGCGACTGCCAGCTTCTCAAGGAGGATTATAGATCTATGTAACTTACTTTCCTGCTTGTGTATGTGTATTTTATGTTAATTGGGAAGCTCATGGCGTCTTGTACGACTTACCTGTCAGGAACTCGCATCGTTTCCTTTCGGTGTCCGACTCCAGTGAGTCAAAAACCGCCGCCCCTATCAGAAGGTACGTGAAAGTACAGACCACCAGGGACAGGGTTCTAACGTTCTGACGTTTCATCGCCTCTTGGGATCCCAGTTTTCACTTCGTCGATCATTAGTTACAGATGAATAACCGAACGGTTCGGTTTATTTCAGGAACTCGTTCTTCTGTAAATTATAAGTTACTAGAAGTTACCTTGAAAATGTATAATAAGCGTGACGCAGGCAGGCTACGTATAAATGTTGTAATCCATTGAAGAACTCGAATATTCTTATCTCTGGTGTCCGGTAACAATGGTTTTAGTCAATAGGAATTACGTTGGACATAAGGTCTTCATACGGAGCAGCCTAAATTACGATTTTTTCGTATACTCGAATTTTTACGTCACGTGGTATGACGTAAGTTAGTGTAGCGGCAAAACTTTGCATAAATTACATTCTTAAAAATGCCTTAGATTTAGGAGAAATGATAATTTTTATAACGATTAGAAGACACTGTCTGCAATTAAATAAGGATAATCATTGTTGAAATGGAACAATAGGCCTCATGTTAACAGTTTACAAATGGAATAGGCTGACTGCGCTAAAGAGACTCAGAGTGTGAAGACTGGAAGAACATTAATTGTAAATTGTAACTTTAATAAAATTAATTATTTTATTCTTACTGTTGCTATCATGCAACTAAATCTGTCTTTGCTGAAACTTTTTTAAAGTCAGAATTGCGCCTTGTGGTAATTAGATCGGTTATATATTTTCATTTATTTATCTACCATTATAAAACTGAGTTTGTTTGTCGGTCTGTAAAATAATTTAAACTGACTGCTGGTACAATAACAAACTTCTTAGACATCCATCGTCCTAATTTTGATTAAAACAGATGGTTCGGAGACTGGAATCTGTCTCGTCTTCAGGCGAAACTTACTCTGTTGGGCCCTATCGAAAAAAATATTACCCTCTTAGAATTCCAGTCTGAAAAGTTGTCGATGTCCAAGGATTGTGTCATTGTACTAACATAACATTGCCACAAACTTTCTTCAGATTTTCCTATGGTTCCTTTAATTACCTTAAAGAACTCCTCCTATATTCATCACCAGTAACACTGCCATGTACTCACAGCTGTACACACACACAATCTACATGCCTTACTTACATTGGTTTAATATGCATCATCCATGGTACGTAAGCCACAGGTTGAAACACACTATCAGTTTAGGCAGACGTTATTAACATGTTAATTCTATTTTAATAAAGAAGGGCGTTCTATTAGTCCAGCGTCCTTACGTTACAAGGGTGCCACGAGGAACTTGTATTACGCACGTCCTGAAGAATGCACTTCGACTCTCATCTGCCTTCATATGGACACCTGCCTTCCTTCTATTATTGATTGTTCTCCGAGGATGCTGGCATGGCTGCACACTGGCGCCATCGCTTTGCAGTATTGTAAACCAGAAAGGTTTAGTTTTCTGCTTCTGTTACCAGATGACATCACTTGGTTTAATAATGTGTTGATTGAACCGACATTTAGAATATTGTTAACTACTTAATTAATGAACAAGAATAAGTTTTTTTAATTATAAAGAACAGCTCATGTAATGCTCAACTTTAAACTTCATGTGCTATAGTGAATAATAATGCTTCATCTCAAATAGTTTAGATGCAGTTTTATCACTGAATTTCATTTGTTTTTACTATCAGAAATATCCCCCAACATGTAAATAAAGATCGTGTTATGATGATCTTGGGGAGTAAAGTGTTTTATGTAGGTCGTAGTACTAATTATAAGAACAATATTAAAATGTATATTAACAAATAGTGTCGATTGGATTAAACTAGCTGAGGATAGGGTTCTTGTGAACACGGTGATGGACCTTTAGGTTCGATAAAAGTTGGGTAATTTCTTGACCAGCTGAGCGACTATTAGCGTCTGAAGAAGACTCTGCTTCTTGGGGTTTTATCACTTTTGTTTTTAGTAATATAAGCTATAAGAAACTTAATGAGTATTAAATAATTTGCATAGGTTTGGTATCTTGGACGTACTGTGTTTTATTTGCTGTGAGAGGGACTAGCCTAAAATGGCATAGCTGGGTAAAACGATTCATGTGGTTATAGATAAACGTGTTCCTGGAATAGTTTTAAATATCGCGCCGTTTGGTTCATCACGTTGGTATTCAAGTTTAGTGAAAGATGGCGTGTGAGATAACGCGGGATTCAAGCTATGTGTGGGAAAATGTGTTTTCTGGCTTTTGTATTGCGGTGTTACAGTCACACTTTATCAACATTGGCAACCTACGATTTGTGTTCAGTGTATTGAAACAAATATCCATCGAAGACTTTGCAAGTAAGTCACAATTAGTACTAATCTTTTCGGCCAGTGCTACTTGTGGTTTTAGGTTATGATTTGGAAGAAAAGTGCAGCCAACCTCAACTTAAATAACACGCCAGGTTAGTGTGTGAACTATATATAGAACTAATACAACAGAGTATTTTCCTTTGTCAGTTGATATGTTTACTTGTTAATGCTCAATTTAGAGCTTTCAAACTTTATTATGAAATAGTTAACTTTAACTATATTTATAATTTCGTTATTTTAATGTGATTTTACTTTGTTGTTAGGAAGGTGCTGTTCTTATAGTTATTGGTACACATAATAGTAGTTTATGGGAAGAATGTACGTATGTCATTTTACCTGGCCTAGTGTGTCTTCCACGGAGTCAGTGAACATACTTATTTTATTCTTTGTGCTGTCTGTTATTTTTCTCAGAACTGCAGTGTTCTGATTCCAGCATTGGCTCCCAGTACGTAATGGGGTTTGCGTAGGTGTGTATGTGAGTGGCTGTTGTCTGCGTAGGAAGAAGTTGTTTTCAGTGATCATCTGAACGTTAACGTTTCCATAGTCACTCTTATAACTTTTACTTTGAATCTTCATACAGAAACTTGCATTTAATAATCTTTGGTCTTAACTGTTATTAATATTATTATCACTGATACGCACAGCATCTGAGGGAAGTAGTGGGTGACTGGAGAAAAATGCATAAAATGGCACTTATGTACTCACCAAATAATATTAGGATGATCACATGTTCGTACATATAGCACGCATAAGAGAGATGAGAAGTGCATACATAATTTAGGTTGGAAAATTCGAAGGGAAGAAACCACTTGGAATATATAGACGTAGACGGAAGAATAATGTTGAAAATTAAGGATGAAAGACTGTTCCTGACCCACGGCCCCATGAGATTTTCCCGATACGAGTCAAGTATCGCCCCATGAGAACAATGCAATCAACCTACCTATTTTATAGCACTTCCTGCCGAGAGCCGGCAGGTGACAGCTGTGTTCCACTTTATCGGTATACACACTGTAATGAAATCTGAGCATATCTCAGTGTGGCAACAGGCTGCGTAGGGCGTACTAGTGGAAACATGTGAGTCAGTGTTGTTAATGGTAGTTGCAATTTATAAATAAATCTGCTCGGAGTATACGTAACTGTCATCTGTGTCTGTCTGTCTATCTGAGTCCTTCATGTGTTAACAGCGTATCTATCCTACCGGTTGGGGAGCGTGGATCGATTCGGAACCCAGTCACTGGTTCATGAATTCCGTTGTGCAGAGTTTGTCTGGAATTGTACATACTGGGACAACCTGCAAAGTCAGTTCACAGTTTGTGCTGTATCCATTTCTGATGTCAGCTGTTCAGTGAACGCGATCCGTACAAAAATGTTATATAGCCGCCAGGCTCTTCCTCTATTCTTTCTCAATTTTTGTATTCCTTCTTTCTGTCTATGATGAACGTGAAATGGAAGTAGGTATCCAAACTAGAAAGCACATGGGCCTACGGGGTCAAATTTGTTTCCGACAGAGAAATCGAAAACTGCGTAATGAGGAAATAAACGTGATATTGTCTCCAATAATATTAATATAGAGGAAACAAAATAGTTTATAATATGACGAAATGAAGAGGCACGTTTAAGACATCAGTTGACACGCAAAGAATCTAGGAGGAAAATACAAAAAATGACATTAAAACAATAATTTATTTTATTAGTTTCATTTAAGTGATAAAGGGAGCAAGGTTCATTTGCGTGCCTTTCTGTTTGATAAACAAACGTGGGCTGTGTTATATATAAGGGAGTTTGTTAAGCTTCCTACATTACATTTACGTACTGGCAGTTTTAAATGTAAATTCGGGTGCTTTAGACCGTAATTACATTATTTATGAAAGGTTTGATGAATATAGAAGACCCTTAAGAGCGAACAGAGAATGTGAATGTAAGAATGTTAACACAATTAAAGACATTTCAAGGTTTTGGTTATAAATATGCTCGCCTACGAAAAGTTGTTAGCAGGGTAATCTCCGTGCTCAGAGAGACAATGGCTGGAACATTAAGCGAGCTTGACCTGGCGTCTCGTCGAGTTTATTACGCTTCTGTGGTCACGAAAAATTAAATGAACCTGACGTCAGTTAATGGAAAGCGAAGATACTAAAGGGTGCGGAATCGTAACTTTTGCTGTGAAGACTAAGGGAAGAAGGTTCCATTCTCAGCCCCGAGGATTTGTCTCGAACGATCCAGAAGCCCAAAACTAATTAATTTAATTAATTTGTGTCCTTCAAGAAATAAGAGTGGAACGATTAACTTTGTTTTGGAAAAAAAAAAACATGTTTCAAGTGTATTATTATTAATTTTACATACTTTCAGTGTTCAGTTATTGCAAATATAAGCATTCTGTCGCAACGTGAAGCTAGTCCATGGTAACCGCATATCCGGTACATGTCTATCGCAACAGTTAGTACAGATAATTGTTGAATTAGAAGACGTGTAATATGAAATGAAGTTATGTTTTACAGACTTGAATATTGCTAAGTTTCATAACATGTAATATCCCTGACCAGCTAGTGTAAATTCTTGTTTTATTGGTTCTGTTGTAAAGCTTTTTTCTGATGAATCATTATCCTGGAGGTATGAACGTAGACCACTGATTAATGTTCAGAGGCTGTAATACACGATCCAGTGTGTACTGACGAGCTGGTTTAATTTAATTTAACACCACCAAAGTGGCGTATGTACAGTATGTTGGGTGTGTTGCTATTCTAAAATAGACATGAGTGTAAATTGATGGCGGAGTAAAAGTAAACCGATATTACAGTAAAACATGCAACGTAGACTTTCCCTTATTGTTTTTACAGATGTTGCGTTAATATTTTGCAAACCATGATATAAGCTATTCCAGGAAATAAATGGATAGGAAAATTATGATTTTTTTTTCGCAATGCAAAACATCGGTTATCCCTACTAAATTTCTGTTTCAAAATTATTTCCCTGTAATATAATGTGAAAAATCTGACGCTTAGGTCCTTCGTCTTCATATTTTAAATACACGGCAAAACTTAATGAAAACCGCGCGAGAAGTTGGTTGTGACACACAAAAGATGTCAATCTGACGCTGATTGGTTTAACTGTAACCACGTGACAGTCCTTGCTACTGCGCAGGTAACAGTCATCCGTCGTCTTGTTCGACTCCTAGAATAGTAGGTAAAAATACACAGCAGAAGTTACGATTGAAGCGTTACTGAGAAAAACAATGAAGATGTATCTGAGCCTAGTGCCTTGATTTCCTTTGAAGGACACTCGGTTCGAATCTTGATCCGAAAACTTTTGATTGTATCTGAAGATTTTTTGTATTTTTTCTCAGGTCTTCTATAAAATATGCATATAATATGTACCTAGAAAAATGACAAGCAATTTTTTGTAAATCTCTACATACTCAGCTTTAGTGATCATATTACATCTTAAGTTAATGTGACGTAGTAAATCATAATGAAACCACTGACAGTGTTTCAGCTACATGAAATTTTCTTTGGTGAGATTATCTGTAATTATCTTAGAGTCTTATAGTTTATTTATACTTCTTATGTAAATTATGGAATGATAAGTATAATTACGCAGGAAACGTCCCACATTTGGTGGAAATATTTGACACTTTACACCTAGGTTCGGAACTTCATATCTCCCAGCCTGCTGACTACACAAACGAAACTTATTTGATAGTTATCACTCTAGAAATTCCATTGGTAATGCCACACACGATAATGTCAAACTTCTTCAATATATACGTATTCCACGAGGTATTTGGAAGCGGTGAAGTTCATTCCAAGTTTGGAACGGAATGTCTAGGATGTCGAATGGAAAGGAGCAGTAGTAAACAACTTTGGGACATGAATAATGATACTTTGTGATATGATGTCAATTTCATTCCCTTTTAAGAAGTGGAATGAGGAACGCGTGACTTGTTTGAATACGTGAGTAATGCTGATTGTCTGATGAATGTCCTCTGACTGAATTAAGTTACACAATCGTGTGTAAATACTTATTCACGACTTGTAACAGGCTGTAATAGCTGTTTAATGTTATTTTCTTTAATTTGAAAAAAAATCAGCTGAAATATAGTACTCTAAACAAAGAAACAAATGTCTAGTATTATCTTACTTGTTTCTGCGTATGAATTGTAGATTGTAAGCTTCATTAACTCTAAACAACGAAAACACCTTCCTGTAATCCCATTTTTGCACTAAACATTTCGTTTACGGATTTATCTCCACGGAATGTGGTTTCTTGATCAAATTCTAGTTGTCACCGAACATTCGTACTCGCACGAAGTTCGAATTCCAGCCAATCGAAGGCGATCCCGAACTGATGTAACCTCACCTTCAGACTGGAAGGACCAGCTGCTGTGTGCGTCGGTTGTTTCAGGTTGCTTTAATAGGAAGTGCAGAGACATGCAACAGCCTAGCAGATATAGCCCATTTTGAAAATGTAATGCCGGAACACACCACTTTGTTTTAATCCTTTTAGTTGATGGTGTTTGTTCGAGACTCCGCGCTCAGCGCAAATTCTGGTGATGTCTGTTCTCTCGGTGCACATGCACTGTACATTGGATAAAGGGAAGGCGTGCAGGTATGAGGTACGCTGCTCGTAGCTTCTGTCCGATTACCGTGTGTTTTAAGAAGCCAGATAAGCAATTGATGACAACTGTTGTTACAGCCGTAGAAAAAATCCTGATGTATTTTCTTTCAACAGCTTGATTTAAAAAAAACTAAGATTTTTTTTAAATTTCTTTAATGTTAAAAAATTATAGTTAATAATAAAATTATCATCAGCTTTTGTGCGTCATAAGTCCAGACGGCTAGACGCTGTGTCCGCACCACGGAGAACCATATTTATTCCCGATTAACTTGAAATAGGTTTCTTGGTAGAGGAAATGTAGCAGGTTTCTCTCCCAGGTTTTTCGATATATCTTTATTTTATTATTTGTGGCTTATTTAACGACGTTGTCGGCAGCTCAAAGTACATAGCGTCGAATGTTAGGATGGTTGATGAATTGGAAAGTATTAAGGATTCATTGAATCTACAAAGACCTCAGTCAGGATAGCCGATATCCATTCATCATCAGGACGATTATTATCGTCTTCATAATGGAAGCAGAAAGCACAGCGACTTCATTTATATTTCTACGTCTTTGTTGTCCCGACATTCACTCTTGGACTTACGACAGTATTTGCACTCAACCAATTTAATTAAACACGTGCCAAAGTTGCTTTATGATGACACTCTATTGTAAATGTGTATTCAGCCAGCAATATTAAGTTTTGCTTCTCTTGTTGAAATAAGAAAGGTTAATGGAGGCACAATTTACATTTACTTTAAGAGAGCCACCCCCTACATGCTATATCGTTAGAGCACATGTTTATCTAGACACTGCAGGTTTCAATTTAGTCTATGAAATGGACGTTTATATGAAACGAATTTCATAATATTGCATCATTACTTCGATCAGAACCTTCAAGATTCTCGTTAAAATTGAAAGCTTGTAAGAAACAGATTGCAACAAGTTCCTTACGATGTTGAAGTATGAAGTACAAGTGACTGATTTTTACACTTTTGGTTTAAACAAAAATGGGTATTTATTAAATTATTGAGTGCACATTAAGTCTGTATCTCCAAAATGCACTATCCATTATACCCTTTAATATTTTACTATCTGAGGAATACGGCAACTTGAAGTTAAAAAGGCGATTTTGACTTTACGTAATATGAATTAGTTTCACTCTTCTTACCGGTTAACAAATGTTTATATTGCGTAGTGCATTGTTTCCATAGAAGGATGAGAATATTTACAAGTCAGAGCAATAAAACAGTATGATTTACAAATATCAGTATCGAATGTGTACTTATAATTAATGAACAAAAAAACTTGTACGCATTAAAATGAAATAGAGCGATGCTGTTAGATGTTTATCTTTACGATAATATAATCACCCCAAAATATAACATTCTTAAGGTTATTTTAAGACAGAATTTGTTTTTGTGCTGTCTTACCCCATTCAGTAAATATTCATGTTTAAAATATCGGCATTCTTTTATGGAAACCTCATGAAGCATAAATTCATGTTATACTTGCATTATAACAGTCTGTGGTTCTAATGGTTTGAGAAACTGCATGGTAATGTATGCGTGGGCATGAATTTTCGAGGCAACCTGACACCTATTCACGTGGTGATTGTCAGTTAGTGTAGACAGCAGGAAGTATTAGTTATGCTTAGACACTTCCCGTGATTTCGTTTAGTGTACGCTGACACAAAAAGCAGTAATATTCCAAGCGAAGTTAGTAGAGATGAATATTATGTAGTTATAAATGTACTGAACTTTGAAATATATTTAAGATGTGTCTGGAGATAGTGGCGGATGAAGACGACTGTAGTCTGGGATAGGCAATTTGTTTGCTATTATAATCTTAATACCAATACACCGTGTTGTGTGGTAAATATTTACTGACGTTTCAGAGAAGCTTGCTGCCTTCTTTATCATGGTGATGAGATCTCCCTGAACCAGGACTACAAGATTTTATTTTTTAATGAAGATCACAAATAATATAGTATGCTCTGCGCCTACTATTATCATTATGTACATTCATTGAAGACACAAATTAAATATTTTCCTTAAACTGGGTTCTTGGATTGTTAAGTCACTAACGGCGAAGCACAGTTGATCAATTTAACAAGCTATCTTCGCTTTGAAAATATTAAGAAATGCCTGAAATTTGACAAGGTTTCGTTCCACTGGTTTTCGTAGTGTAACATGAATGTAATATTTTCTGTCACAAATTCAAGCAAATGAAAAAAATGGTCAGATATAATATTTCAGTAATTTACATGACAAGAAAAACGAATCAATATAAAACTCCATTCCGACAACATTCCTTTGTCAAGCTTGAGGAACGCATAAAACTTTCTTTTCTAGTGTCTACTATTGTCATGTTGCAGATTTCATTATTTATGAATTTATTGTCTGCGTACAGTAGTCGAAGCCTCTGCATGTTACGACAATGCGGGAGAGGTGGCTTTGTTTTATGATGTAAGCTGCGTGTTAGCTACCGGGTAAGCGTAATGGAAGTGACTGTGGCATTGATGAGAAGGAGTGGTATTTATAGAGCTTCAATCAATAGGGCGACTAATAAAAATAAGGATAATTATGTTAAATGCATTTATCTCGAGATTCGGCTCATGAATTAAATGCGCACATTGCAGTTGAAGACTGAATTAGCTTCCTTGCACACTCTCTCTTCGAGTCAGTCAGCATACTGATCTGAGTGATGTGAGTTTTAATACGGTCTAGTGGTATCCTAGGGAGATTTAGCGTTGTGTAGTATCGTAGATATTGATAGATGTTTCAGAGGTATATTTGGACTTTACAAAAATAAGTAGCGTTCGACTATGAGATTCCCCGACCTAATTTCAAACCGGTAACCTCCAGTCGCGTTGATGCAGAGTTTGTCTCTGTGGGTAGCATTGCGAGGAGATGTATGAGGTGTTAATCTCTGACTGATAATTGAAGACACGGGCTACCGGCAACGAGAGAACCCGTATGTTGCATGGATATTTTATTTTAGTACTGTCTTGGAATCTGGCTCACGTTCGGCCTGCTAAGGCTGTAGATGAGAACTATATAGCTCTTGGCTAAACCTATCTTACCTTGCTGTCTCCATGGTAACCAAACGAGGACGTGAGTAGTGAATAAAATTAATGTGCAGACGTTTCACTACGCTGTGTGATTTTGAACTATAAATATGAAGATTTCTGGCTTCTGGGTTGTTGCGCTGTGTAGTCTGGTCGATGTTAACCAACGTTTCGGAGGTCATACTGCCTCCGTCATCAGGGCGATTCTTAGTATAAAGATTTCTGTCTCCTGGGTTGTTGCACTGTGTAGTCTGGTCGATGTTAACCAACGTTTCGGAGGTCATACTGCCTCCGTCATCAGGGCGATTCTTAGTATAAAGATTTCTGTCTCCTGGGTTGTTGCACTGTGTAGTCTGGTCGATGTTAACCAACGTTTCGGAGGTCATACTGCCTCCGTCATCAGGGCGATTCTTAGTATAAAGATTTCTGTCTCCTGGGTTGTTGCACTGTGTAGTCTGGTCGATGTTAACCAACGTTTCGGAGGTCATACTGCCTCCGTCATCAGGGCGATTCTTAGTATAAAGATTTCTGTCTCCTGGGTTGTTGCACTGTGTAGTCTGGTCGATGTTAACCAACGTTTCGGAGGTCATACTGCCTCCGTCATCAGGGCGATTCTTAGTATAAAGATTTCTGTCTCCTGGGTTGTTGCACTGTGTAGTCTGGTCGATGTTAACCAACGTTTCGGAGGTCATACTGCCTCCGTCATCAGGGCGATTCTTAGTATAAAGATTTCTGTCTCCTGGGTTGTTGCACTGTGTAGTCTGGTCGATGTTAACCAACGTTTCGGAGGTCATACTGCCTCCGTCATCAGGGCGAATCAACTACGCCGCACCATTGTGTCCTATGTTATTGTGTTATAGTTTCGAAAGTGACGCGCATTTGTCAGTGTTATTTTAAACCAATTTCTGTAATTTTCGTCGAACTGCTGTATTTATTTGTTTTATACAACTTTCATACTTTTGTAGCTTGTTTGAATTCTATCAGCATCCCTTCCTTTCAAAAGTAAAACTAGTTACGATAGAATCAGTAAATGTTTTTTTATACTTTTTTGAAATTACCATAACAGATCGGTGCTTTGAAAAACAAAACAAAAAACTAGCACGCGTGGAAGGACGTTTCTGAGAAACTAATTTTTTAACTATCGATTCCCTCGTTCTGAGTTCACGAAGGATTTATTGTAGTGACAATTTTGACGGTCAGTAATATATTCGGAAACCACACAAATTTAAACATTAAAATTAAATTAAATTTACAAAGGTTATGCATTCACATAGATTCTTAATCATACTACTTACGGTTCTTACGTGGGTGGTCGGACGTCGTGGTCGAGTGGTTAGTATTCCTGCTTTGTATTAAGGCCGTCCTGAGTTCGGTATTACCGTAAATTAGGTCACGACCGCTTTCTTCCATATACTTTCTAATTCATTATCCACGATTGTACTTTATTTCATTTGTGGCTATATAATCGTTAAATAAACAGTCAATACATAAATTATGTACGTAGATCAAGAGCCTTTAATGAATTATCAGAAACTAATATTATAAATTAGACAAAATATATCGTGGATGTTAATATTCATTTTTCACCAACTGTTCAAAGTAAATCTTACCAAAATAAACTTATTTATTTCACAATGTTCGGATTATATTGGGAGATGTTTTAAATGTTAAGAGTGTCAGTCCTCTATGGAATTACATTCGGCACAGTTCTTGATGCTCAGCAGAAATTAGGTTGTGGGTGTTCTTTTAGTAATAAGCTTACATCTAACAGCTCTGCCAGTTTCTTAGAGAAAACACGAAAAATTCTTGTTTCTCTAGCAGAATTTAAGTCGAAAGTGTATGTTGCTGCCTGATTGGCTTTTTACTTGGTGTATCGTAAATTTAAAGGAATCTTAAAATTCCGTACCCACAGCATGATAATAGATTACGTGTTAAATATAGAGCATGTTATTAGTAATATTCCTTTTACGCTTCTCTCTTTGTGCCATGTGCTTCGACTCGCCCCTCACAGCTGTGAATGTAAACCCATTGAGTTCATATGAGCTAAGCTTAAAGCTCTGTCATTTGATTGTGAACTAGGCATGTCACTTGCCTGTCCGTGTTCCTCTTCAGTGTTTGTGTTGATTGGGTCGTGTTAAAAAGGAAAAGAGAAATGACGGTGTAGATACAAGAAGAAATTGCGTATTCCGGGTGTCTATAAATTAGCGGACGACTTGAAATAGTGTAATTATTTATTAATAACACATACCAAAAAAGCATGTATGAACTTCCGTGGCTAAATGTTATGAACTTGAATGTCATGTGACAGTTTACTTGTACGTAAGTTTTGCGTATGTTTTATAAATAAACAATTTAACGCCATTCAGGTCGACCGCTAATATATGGGCACTCTGTATTTCCCTTTCTTTATTTCTTTATTTGTTTTTTCCCTTCTCTCATCGCCCAGTGACACGTGGCTCGCACGTGTGGTGAAATTTTAACTCGTAGGTCTAAAAAAATTTCTGTTGACGTGAACAGTATATTTTCAGTTCATGGAGCAGAATAATTCTTGAGAAGCGAATATTACGCTCAGCTACTCAATAAATTATTTTCGTTGTATTGAACCCAAAGATTAATTACCGTGTTTATAAGACCCCGCCACTGATCCCTATCCTGAGCCATATGAGCCCAATCCGCAATCTCCAACCTTTGATTCCATCTACCCCTAGGTTTTCAAAATGGTCTCTTCCCTTCAGGCTATCCAACCGTAATTTTGGACGCACCCCTCCCATGTGTGCTACATTCCTTGCCAATATCATTCTCATTTGTTTGATAATCCTATTATCTGGTGAAAAGTAAAAATTATCGAGCTTTTCATTTTGAAGTTTCTTCCAGGCTGCTGTGACTTGATCCCTCAAGTTTCTGCACATCCTCCTAAGCATCCTGGTCTCAAATAATCTTAAACTGTACCTTCCTGTAACATGACGGACCAAGTTTCGTGCTCATAAAACAGATAAATCGTGGTTTAATGTATTTTAGTATTTTTTTTTGGGGTAACAGACGAGAAGATAAAATATTTCAAACTACAAGGGATTAAGCATTCCCGGAACATAGTCTTGATTTTAATTTCTTTGTAATATAATTTGGATTTGTTGAAGTCGTTCATAAAAATATGAAATTTGCCACATTTTCCAAGCATTTATTAGCTACCTTTATATAACTATTTGTCCTGCAGTCTTGTGACTTTTATTTATTTTATTTAGTGTTCTGTCTGACGACAGGTCCATATGAACAGGATCCTTCCATCCTTTTCTCGGACTGGGACCTGTTCATATACGTTCTTGGCAGATGATCCAGAAGTGGTTTGCCATTGCCTTCTTCTGTGTGTGAATGGAGTAATTGTTGGGATGCCACGGAGGAAAACTCCGTGTTGCCTAGACCACGGCCTTGCCCAACACAAGTTATAAATTCGGGCACCGCCGGGAATCAAACCCGAGACCCCAGGATTACAAGGCCAGCGTTCTAACCGCTAGACCACCGTGGCTAACTCTTGTGACTACATATGAACAATAAACACAGGCCTATACTTGGCTTTCACTGTGTTAATTAAAGATAAAATTCCTTACCAACATTTGTTGCATTTGTGCTTTCATCCAGTAAATTAACACCATCGGCACTGGCCAGAAGCTGATGGTTCTTCTTCAGTTTCAACCCCTTTCTCATGGCGCATTCTAAACCAATGTTGAAAAGCAATGGAGATAAAGCATCTCTTTGTTTCAGACCCTAAATAGGAAGTGCATCAGATAAATGTTTACCTATACGGAATATACTATAGGTTTCCTTCCTAATTTGATTGGTTTAATTATAATTACCGTAATTACATCTTGACTGTGCAAGCATTATTAATCGAGGGCTGTGAAACAATGCTGTTCATCTGTATTGAGTAGGACACCTCATCACTCTGCAGCGGTTTTAAGCTCATGCTTCAGTCTTCCGGAATGGTAAAATGATGCTTGATGTTCTATTTATTCAGAATTACTGCTAAGACACAATACCACTGATTTCAGCGCTAAGAGACTGTTTGTACGTACTGGAGTTGTTATTTGCTACTTATCATGCATTATACATATATGGAATTACAGAAAGACCTTGTGTATTTAAACCTTTTAGTATAATGAGAACAGCGTTGTAATATTGCATAAGCTTATGTAAAATGCGTAAACGTAATAATATTCTTCATTCTTTCGTCTCGATGTTTCTTAGAATGTGTTTCGAAAGAGAGTTTGAACATATGCGAAGAACAAAATTTCTTCCTTTGGAAGTAAGTCCTTCATGCATTACCTTCACTTCCCCTGTATTCACATAACGTTCTGTTTAAGGGACGGAAAGTTGCACTTTAGCATTACCTTCACTTCCCCTGTATCCACATGACGTGCTGTTTAAGGGACGGAAAGTTGCACTTTTTACTTTGTAATTTTTTAACCTCACTCTTATGTTGTACTAATTATTGCTACCACGTAATATACGCAACAGATGATGTAATGTATGAATGAAGAATTTATTCGTCAGTGGACGACTTTATCTGAATACAGCACTCGTTGGCTGTGTTGTAATTACTTGTAATTAGTAGGTGAAAGAGTTATTTTTAGACTGTATGAAACAAGGGAAAATACTGGATAAAATTTTGCTTTAAAGAGTAAAGTGAGATTTACGTAATTAGTTTTGGCTCGTTTTTTATACTTTTGTAATAATTATTTATAATTTATATTTAATTTATTTAATATTTATTTTAATATTATTATCATTCTACTGCTGGGTATCCAACTCCTCTCGTCCATTTACGATTTCCGACTAAAACGTTTAAGGAATTTCTCATTTGCCGAATACGTGCTACGTTCCTAGAGTTTATTATTTATATTATGTTTTTGAGGTACACAAATTATTAAATTGCTTATTTTGTAGCCTATCATAGATTTTGGGTGTCCAGAACCGCTTCTGTTGTCATGATGGCATATTTTTTGGGTTATGCAGTTAAGGTACGATTTACTCAGATGCGCCTAAAAGAGTTCAGATTTATATTGAAATTAATGAAGAGTCATTTTCTACACAACTTCGTGCAACAGATATTTGTAACCATGGCGATGATAATATGTGATACAAACTGTAATTATATGACCCTAATCCATTTACGGTTTGTTGGTTGAGTGAGTGGTGGAACGTGTAATTACTGGAAGCTTGGAGGGTCAACTTTAGTTCCATGCAACCTGACTATGTAAACATAAAGTCAATCGTGCGCATACTTACTACTTATGCTAACTACTTCACATAAAACGCGATTATAAAGTCGTTTTCTCATTTTATTACCCAGTCATTTTATACCATTTATTAGATCTGCAATGCCGACGAGTAACTCTTTTCGTCCGTGAATTGCAATGCGT
>NW_019064381.1:102591-119411 GCF_000696155.1 Zootermopsis nevadensis
TTAAACTGAAAACTATAGTAGAAATCACTTCAGTCAGGTTTGTCTGCCTCAAAT
The DNA here is from genome assembly GCF_000696155.1 of Zootermopsis nevadensis. The sequence continues at coordinate 102,646 of NW_019064381.1, forward strand.
ATTATTAGGAATGGCAGGGGAGAGGAATTAAAGCCAGTGTTTGTGGATCAAGAGGATACATAACTAAAATTAACTAAAATAAGACCGGTAATCCGCATTTTTTAACACTTGATAAAAGTGAGAATCTGAAAACAAAACATAAGAATAATTCCACCCGTTATTGTTAAAGTCAGAGCACATGATACGTAAAGTTCTTGCTGCTCATTTTTCATACACATTTCGTCTCAATGTCCAGGGCACGTTGAGTAATGTGACTTGGCGTAAAATTATATCTCATATCTGAATATATACTGGACTTGATTTTTTATTCTAAATATTGAGATAAAGTTTTGTTTACCGAGAAGTGAAGTCACGTGTGAAAACGGCTAAGAAGCACCCCCGTTGAGATCATGTGACAGGAGGATCTGGCTGACATGAGAGGTTTTAACATGTTACGGCCACTGTTGTTTGGGTGCGCGGCTCCATTAGGAGCGGCTGGACACGACTCCCAAATGTTAAAATTGTGTCGCTTGTGCTGCCAGCCGCCCTCCTCTGTCTTCTTCACGTTTTAACATGAGAGTGACGCAAGGTTTCAACTTGAACCCGACTAGAACAAAGAAAATTGGGGAGGATGGAATGCGTTTAACGGTGTGTATAAAAATTCAATATATTTCTTTCGGGAAATGTCTTGCGGTGGTTCTGAGTCAGGAAGAATTACTACAGTAAAAAGCTGTGCATAATACATAAAATAATTAATGAAAAAACCGAAAAGAAATTATATATTCATACTATATAAACATAAGATGACTGTCTTCTGGGTTGTTGCTCCATCACCAGGGAGATGACTCATCGCCCTGATGATGGAGGCAGCAAGGACCTCTGAAACGACGGTAAACTTCTACCAGACTACACGGCGCAACAATCCAGAAGACAGTCATCTTCACATACAAAACTTTATTAACACCATGTTTAGGAAGAATTTTAGTCACCACGTAAATTTATAACAACCACTGAACAAAGCGATTATTAGTTAATTATGCAAATATATGTATTTTTTCGCCTGCTTTAGTAGCAGACATCAATGTATTCACAAAGTGAGTATATTCCTTTATGAATATGAAGTAATTATTTAAACAATTATTGTCTGGGTAGAAATCATGAAACATTTGGTATTTATCTGGAACTGGGTTGAAATTTCCGAACATCTTCCCCGTTACCTTTTCGTTTTTTTAAAAGCTTTCAATTTTTTTTTGCAAAATTTATACCTGAAATTTTCTTGTACTTGAAGGGATATCAATTTTTTTTTACAAAATTTATGCCTGAAATTTTCTTGTACTTGAAGGGATTTTCTTAAAGAAAAAATTTCTTCACGAAGCTGAAAACGACATCTCTAAGCCAAGCGTAAATATTTGAACCTCAGATTCTGTACTTTTTCATTTACAGATCACGCCTTTCTTAAATTTATTATTACTCCTAACACCAATTTACTGACCTTGGAGTGGAGTACTCTATTACATGAAAATGTAATTATTGCTCATAACTTAGAGTTCCTATTATAATTACATTAGGTAGTAGCCTTATTCGAGTTTCTTTAATGAAACTGACTCGCTAAATTTCTAACTGCTTCAAAGTATGGGGTGTCTATTACATTACGTATCATAATTATTTTATAGATTTTTAAACCCGTAATTAATTTCGGATATCTCTCATGCCTGTATTAACAAGACTGGCTGTTACCTTGCTGTCTTCATCTGAATAATACTATCAAACATAACAATCCATGTGAAGTCATAAGGAAGTTGATTTATTAATCGTCAATACTATTATTGATTACCTTATAGCAGGACACACAAACTCTACACCCAAGACCTTCCTTGTTCAGCTTGGTATCCAAACCATGGGCGATGTTGTGGTTTTCCGCAGGTGCTACAGAAATATACCGGGATATAAATTTGAAATATGTCACTAAACGTCTATCAATAACGTTCCTTACTTTACATATAACTGTAGGAAACCTATGTAGTTAACTAACAGAATGACGGTAAAAATAGTGACCTCCTTGAAAAGTGCAACTTGTTAGGATATTTTCTGCATTTTATGAAACTTGAAAAATCAGTACCATGTCAGATTTCCGGTTCTCACGGCACTGAGTGCGAAGATGTCCGTCTTCTGGGTTGTTGCACCGTGAAGTCTGGTAGAAATTTACCGACTATTCCGAGGTACTTGCTGCCTCCGTCATCAGGGCATGAGACTCATCGGCTCAACAGCAAAGAAGTCAGTACCATGTTTATGAGAGCCCGCCCCCAGGTTCATGTCTTCAGCAAACGAATATACTCGACATCATGACACTCTATTCCGACCAATTTTATTATTATCTTCCAATCTACGCCAAGGCCTCCCAAATGGTGTTAAGGGTGTTTTCGAAATGACAGTTGCAAGACTGCTGATTATCTTATATTGCGTACGAAACTGTGCATTTGAATAAAAGCGAGTGAAAAATATTAACATTTGGGTTTTAACTTACAAAAGATTTCTAATTTTGAGTTTAATATTTTTATGTTGCTGAATATAGAGTGTTATTGCCATCATTATGTGAACAATTCTGGGCGGAAAATCCTGACTGTTGGCCCTCCAACTCTGACGGTAGCCGGTCGCTGGCTGACACGTTCAATACAAGCATGTCAAACCTTCGACTAGCCTCCATCCATCCACATGGCGGGCCCGAGAACCAGGATTTCCTACCACAAATCTATTCGTTATTGCGTCTACAGACTTGAATAAAGCAATCCATCTGTAGGTAATTAGTAGATGTGATCCTAAAATAATAAATTATGTATGTACAAAATCTTCCCAAAGTGAAGTAATTTTGTATATTGTTTGAACGTGTTTACTTTTACTACCGGTGGTACACGGTAACTCATACGACCATCGTATCTATTGATGTTTTTTGGTTAGCAGGAAATTCGGTTACTCCAGCTTCCGTTGGCGACGTCTGGTAGCAAATGAGTTAATCAATAGTAATGAAATCTGAAGCCATCAGCAATGAACTTCCATTGCCTACTTTTTTTTGGGATGATGAAGATATACTTTAAGAAACACTGAAGCTAAATTTGAATTTTGTGCATGGAATTATTTTAACAGCTGCTGGGCATATTGATTTTACCATTTTGTCAAAAACATTTTGTATCCAATTACTGTATAAGCCAAGTCGGTATGTAAACACTTGTAATAATTAGATTCAGTACCATATTATGCAGTTATTAAATTTTAATTTAACCAGTGGCAGCTTTGTAGGTATATTTTTAAAACGTTATTAATGAGCTTTTAAACATCAGAACGTGAGGAATCTTCTGCTTGGATTTACGCACCTTATGCAGCAAACAGGTGTTCTCTTATTACTCATTTGACACACCTTTTTTATTTTAATGCTTCAATTTAAGTTTTGAACTCAAAGTGCTTTTAAATTAAATCAGTTTATTTTCTTTGAAGTGTGCTCTGCTTTTAATCTGAGTAGATAGAAGATGTTACATTTATGTACTGCTTAATGCATCTTTTCACGGATCGTATGCTCTGTGTTCACCATTAGGAGTTTTTCAGAGACTTAGTGCAAAGCGGCATGGAAAACACAAGGAATGCCAATGAACGACATTTATAAAATGAGAAGGCGATGGGACAGAAAAGCCTCGGTCCTTTGAAATCTGCGCTCGTTGTAGCAATAACACGCTTTCAATCGAGAAAATCGGAAAGTGTAAATGATACGGCTGTAATCTGAGAACGTGACGTGGATAAAAATCATTCAGATCGACTATCAAACCGAACAAACAAACCAGACTTGTTTAATACATTCCTGAGTTTCTGTGTACATTTGAATTATACTTAAGTCTGTACCTGTTAATTACTTAGAACTAATATGAATTTAAAATATCGATTATGTGCATAATAAAGTTAATTTCAGTTCTTTACCAATACTGCTCTGGCTGAATGTTATGTAAGTTGTTCAGATTTACAATTTGATGTATGAATATTAATTTCTGGAATTTCTATTAAGCTACATAAGCCAGAGAATTTTAACATGCCCAATTAAACAGGACGAGAGACGAAATTTGTCGTTTGTGCTTCAAATTGGAAGTGCCCAGTGACTGAGAACGAAACGTAATTGAATTTGAATGTTGTTTCATATTTTGTTCTGTTTTATTTGCAGATGGAAAAGATTGAACGACTTCAAATTTTGTTTCATGAGTTTAATACAGTAATGCCGAATGTAACATGAGCTTAAGATCATTGTATGCGTATTATTTTTAGTGGACACCATTTGTTTCTACAGATTTGGATATAGAATGTTCGACTCAGATTGTTATTTAATCATAACACAAAGATTGTTCGTCACGAAATGTATGGGACTGGAATATGATAGATATCAATGGTTCTATTATTGGTCAACAAATAACATTCCCGTGCTAGAAATAAAAGAATGCCAGAGTGCAAAATTTGGTACATTTGGAGGAAATAAGTTACATTCTATTCTGATATTTTCGTTAGACAAAGTTTGTAAAGTTAGTTTATATGACGTTGAGCAGGGAAAGGTATTTTAAGCGAGCGTTAACAAATCACGTTTTGTGTGACAGGTGAATATTATTTTGTTATACCAGGAACTGAAAAATAGCATAGTTTAATTTATAAAGAGTTAATTGTTGAACATTAAAATTCTCTGAAGATTGAGTCTGAAGATTGGTTGTCGCGCAGTGAAGTCTGGTAGAAGTTTACCGACGTTTCAGAGGTACCTGCTGCTTTGAAACGTCGGTAAACTTCTAACAGACTACACTGTGCAACAGCTGAGAGGGCTGCCATCTTATTGCGCTTTTACAATACTGTTGTGACATAGGAGTACCTATGTATACCTCTGAGTCATCCCTCTAAGAGGCACCAACACGTACTTCGTATTCGCCCATGTTCTGGATAGGTCGACCTGTCAAGAATGGCAGGTTAAACGCGAACCACTCTGCTCTTGGCTGCAACAGCAGGGCTGAAGACACAGACCATACTTATTTCGCGGTTATTTGAGCGTGTTTTGTTTAATGGATGTACGTGCGGGGTTCCAAATGAATAACACTTCACTCGCCGAACACTTTGGGTCACTCGGTGCCCTATGGTGAGCATATCAGCTGGTTCGTGCATGACAGTCAACGATAAAAATTAGTTTAACGGGATGTTGCTGTCTATCTTTTAGATACACCAGCCCTTCAACGCCTGGCAGCGACTGTATATATAATAAACTGCTTTAACGATCAGTAACTTCGTATTTTTGATTTATGGATTTTATATGAATCTCAATTGCAAACAGAAATTGTTTCCTTGAACAGCGTTAACTAAAAGCCCGTAAAAATGCTGAAATTCTGTTTTCTTCGCTATACGGATTGAGTTCTTATGTTTAAAATGGCAAATAACCTACTTCTAGCACCATTTCTTATAATTCCTTTATTGAAACGCGTATCTCTCAACCAATACATTCAGAATTCGATACGCGATTTTTGAGTTTTTTTACATCTGAAAAGAATATTTTTGATTGTAGTTTATAAAAGGGACAGAGGTCTACAGAAAAGTACAGCTAAACATGACTTTTCGTTTTCTTCAGGAAATATGTGACCATTAAATGACGTGGCTACAATTCGATGAACTGACAACAATCTTACTTTCTCACCATTTAAACGGAAGGAAATATATTGAGGATGCATAGCATACCACAAAGAGATATTTTATATTTCGCTTAGGCTGTGAACTTAGTGAAAAACGGCCCCATTAGTTCTGCTCAGTCCTTGAGGAGGAGTTCTAGAAATGTTGCAGTGTATGTGTGCAAGTGGACAAACGAGTGAGAATCGGATTATATTTATTTTTAGAGAATTGTGTCTACAACGACAGATCCAGCCAGAAGGACACTCGAGGCAGATAAAAAACGCCACGTTTAAAAATGAACGTAATCGGTTCTCTGTCAGAAAGACTTGGTTATTTAATACAGAAGAGCAACTGTTATACTAAACTTACTCTGGAGTAGAATATTTGACAACAAATTATAATTTTACACATCAATTATGAATTTCTTGAAAAGAGCATCAATTTATTACTATGGAAAGAATTATATGTAAATTAAATGAAGGTGACGGAATTATTAAATTCACAGAAATATATTTTATAAGAGTTAACATTTACTCATATAGCGTACACTTCAGATTATAAATTATTTCTGTCCTGGATGTGAGGTTCTCACTTTGATATAAAATACAGATTACAATTTTCTAGACTGAAGCGTTTTGGCCCTGTAATAACGTTTCGGAGGAATGTAGTGTCTCTATCTTCAAGACTGAAGTCATATATCCAAAATGCTACACGGCTTGTCAGTTTAGAAGACCACCACGAATGATTTTATTGAGACGACTAGTATTTATTTCCCCAACAGACTTCATCGCTTTATTCAGCGTGTCTCAAGATTTTTTACGTCGTAGTGGTAGTATGGGGAACAAGAACGAGTGTGGTACTACATTACACTTTATTTGATTTATGACAAAAATTGTTAAAGATTTTTTTTTAAATTATACTGTGCTAAGTTTACAAATAGCGAGATTTTCATTCCGATAAAAATGTGCAGGAGATATTCCTACTTGGAAAAAGATTTTTTTTAGAAATATGCGTTTCGATTAGAATAATCGGGTCATTTAGTCCCGAGATAAAATATACCTATTAGATTATAACTTCACTAAATTACGGCGAGAGAAATTCTCACTCATTCAAAGTAGTGGGTAAAAATTTTTATTTTTATTTTAACCTTTACGATTTTAACATTGAGCGAGAAGTCAGCGTATCATGAACTGAATTTATTAAGTAAAGTAAAGTAAAGTTTGTCCCACTATACGCCATGTAGGCGTTTGGGGTGAGTGGAGGTATAGCTCCTCTCTTCCTTGACCTCGGCACTAGATGGGGGTGAGTGGTCAGCATCACGCCCCGGCCGGCTTTACCCCCGGGAAAGGACCCCGGTACCCATTGTAGAGGAGGCTGGGTGGGCCCCAGAGCCAGTCTGGACGCAGAGGCTAGAGGAAAAATCCTCTGCCCCCGTCGGGGATCGAACCCCGGTCGTCCAGCCCGTAGCTAGTCACTATACTGACTGAGCTATCCCGGCTCATGAATTTATTAAGTATTTATCGAAATTAACCTGCTCTTAATGACTTTTGAAAGAAATTTTGATAAAAAAAAACAAATCAATGCTGTGGGGAAAGAAATGTTTCTACATACATGAAGTTACGAGTTTAAGTTTTAATGCAGTTAACTAATGTAAATTTTTAATATCGAGTCGATGTTGTTATGACACGAACTGTTGGGAAACATGTCGGACACAGCAGGTACCCTGCCTTACAGCAGCAAGTTGAGTTCAGTTGAATTACAATTATGCGTTGTATCTTTCTACATTTCTCAATTTGATAACGCATATTTCAGAAGCAGAAAGATTAGGGAGAAGCCATGTTTAAAGAACAAATTTAAGGTCAATAAATATGTGTGTATATAATTCAGAGACTATTTAATTCTTTATAGATGTTAATATATCACGTATAAACAAAAATATGAACACACCATTCACTTCCATACACACAATCGTGTTCATTTCAAACTTATCCCCTAGTTGTCATTAGTTTGTGCTTGTTCAGCGAATCCGCGCGTTACATGACAACTTTTTCGCCGTTGGTCAGTGTCTCAGGCGGAAGTTCTAGATGCACAACCGTTTCCTTGACGGAGGTCACTGCTGTGCTTCCCTCAGCTGTGTCCTGTCGTGTCGAGGGGATGAGGAGAAGGGTGGTTCGATTTGGCGAGACCGCACAGAGGCGGACATGGGACGCAAAGCTGTTGAGTTCGGCCTGGTCTGCATTAGCAGCCGCAAGAAGTTCAGAGCAGCCGTAGTGTGAAGGAACGAAGCCTAATCTGGTCAGAAGTTCCTCCATTACTCTCTGAACAGAAGTTCGTACTTCCGAGTTCCGGTAACCGTATACCCACGGATTTACTGCGCTGCTTGCGAAAACTGGAAGGGCGAGATAGATGGACGTCCATTCGCTCAGGATACGAGTCCCACGAAATATGTCCAGTAACATACAGACCTGTGGAGTGGAGGGAGAGAATTCATATGAATACATGCCACTTCAGTGATTGTAAGAACGAGACGGAATATGGAGTAAAATTTGGGGTTCTCTCGACGGCAACTAAGAAGATGGCTAAATTACGAGTTGTTGCTCCGTGTAGTTTGGTAGAAGTTCACTGACGTTTTAGATATGCTTACTGCCTCCATCATCAGGGCAATAAGTCCATGATAGAGGCAGTAAGCACTTCTGAAACGTCGATTAAACTTCTACCACACTACTTGGTAAAACATCCCAAGATAGTAATTTTTATGTCTGTTGCAGGCTATAAAAGACAGATCTGATTGACTTTTGTTTAAGGAATACGTTAATTTACAAGCTGTGGAGGGATTTAAAAAATAATATGCAGTTTAATTTGTTTGCTGATAATAACAAAAGTAATAAAATAATTTGTAAGAAATTAACAAAGGCATGGTCTACAAACTGAGAAGTGGGGGTTCTATATCCGCCACTAACATTCAATTTTGTCTTCACTAGTGAGTCCAGAATAATTCTATGGAGATTATCTGGTCTCCTCCTGTCCAATATATAAAAAGGAGTTCCATCATCCGGGGGCACCATTGACTAAATTTTGAAACTGATCTCTCAGCTGTACATCCATGTTACTGATTGTTCATTAGGATGTGAGATATGACCATGAGTTGTTCTCAATTGAAATAGTAACCTAACTTAACGTCACGCCCCACCGAAGTAGCTGTACGACTTTTGAGCTGATCATAGGGTTAATTTTTCTTCTGTGATAGTTTAATTACCTGGAAAGGCAGCCAGAGACAGATGAAGAAGCCTACTGTGATTGCCAGCGTCTGTCCGTAGCGGCAGTGAGAACCGTCCTGGTGCTGTCTGAGGGATAGTTCGACGGAGTAGATCGCTCTGGCATGGTACCTTGCCACCACGTAGATGTAGCAATAGCAACCCAGCAGGATGAGCGCGCTGGGGCCGTACACAGAGCAGAAGAGGAATAGCTGAACGGGAGTGGCTACAACGGAGCCAAATGAACAGTTGCGGTCGTACAACGACGAACTCGCTGCGATGCACTGGCTGTAGACTAGAGGCGAAAATCCCACTAACAGCGCGTACAACCAGAACGCAGCGATGTATCGCTCTACCGATGTGTGTGTGATGAGATTGTTGTACCTCAGAGGTTGTGCTAGAGACGTAAATCTGTCCACAGCTATAGCAGCCATTACAAGCACGGAAACACTACACAGCGAAATGGCCAAACAATATGGTATGAGGCATAATCCTATATTCACAGTCTCTCCAACACTGTCACTATTGGAAGAAGTGAGTTCCAGGTACATGCCTACAGGCAAAAACAGTCCTACACCCAGATCGGAGGATGCAAGAGAGGCGAGAAGGTAGTTGCTCGGGGTCCGTAGTCTTTTGAACCTGTAGACGGCAGTAAGGATGAGGGAGTTACCGCAAAGTATCATCGGCGACAGAACGAACACCAGAAGAACGGCTGCAGCCACGACTAAAGGCGCCGAGTCAAGACGCGGGGAGACGCGTGTCGTGATGTTGTCAATATTTCGGTGCATGGTCTGTAACTGACTTGCAGCGACGCCTGTAAATCCAGAATCGTGACTTTCAGAGGGGCCTTCTTCGCTGTGGTTCCCTTTCGGTGAAGTTTCTAGAGGAATCAATGAAGCCATTGTCGTAGAATGGAATGCTCTGGAACTAGATTGTTCTTTATGTTACGTAATATTTTACTGGAGTCACGTTTATAATATAACGAATTTTCACTTGTTGTTCCTTCATTTTTCGTGAGCTCTGCCTTATTTGACTGTGTGACAAGCGGAACTTAATATGTAGGAGAGCCACTTCACTTCACTCAACGACGGGATATTACAGAAACTTGGCACGTGTTACTTTTATCCGAGGTCTCTGCACAAGGTCCACATTTTCAAGTATTTCTTTTATAGAATGGAACATATGCAGTCAACACGAACATCCCCAGAGAACCGATGTCTCAAAAGAAATATGCTTATTTCTTTTATTGTTTTGTATGGTTGGGGAGATACATGTAACTACAGATTATGTGGAAGTGTACTCAATGTCTGCAACAGATTTGTTCTGGATCGGATATATAGGTTTCGCATCCTGATGTTACACTATAGATGGCAGCTTAACAATTTAATTTTATCGCAGAATACTCAGTAGATTTGTATACGAAAGTAGGTAGGAAGTTACAAAGTTGTGAGGCTTTGAAACACGAACGTAACTCAACAAATTCTTGTCTGCTTCTGTTTCAGTTTAATTCCACCACTCACGAAAAATAAATGACAAATTTTCACATGCAGCGTATGTGGTTATCAATGTCACTTCCAGTACTATGATGTCTATATTGATAATAAACGCTGAATTCTCGTGTTTGATCTCTCTGCGTGCATATTGGTGATATGTTGTTCGAGAGATGAGCTTCTTCCACTCTTCCACGTTCTGCGCATCACCCATCACACCACCAGGGGTTCTGAAAGGAAACAATACACAACTTTCACTGAATGTCGTCCATTCTGTTACTGCTGAAAACTTATTTCTGCTTAGTTCGAAACGCTTGCCAAAAGCAAGTTTATCTTGGCACAAAGAAGATTATACGTCTTTCAAATGACATGTTGAACGCTTGGTATATAGTATAGGGAACATTGGGACGATGGTCATAGAGAATTTTATTTCTTGCTTAAAAGCACACTTGTGGATAGAAACATTGGCGTAATAGTAGATCTTTTATTATAATTTATATTTCCTTTAAAATTTCAGTCTTATCGATGTTACGGAAAGTGTGTGAAATTATCATAAGCTAGTTACATTTAAAGTGCTTATTAACGTGTGTCTGCGTCTTTCCATTAATTAGTATAGCCCTATGTGAAATAACTGCCTAGTGCAGAAAGATTTCTCAGCAGTCTGCTGTATGAATTCGTCTGATACGAGGAATAACTTGTTATTACTGAACTCGAAGCTGTTACAATTAAAAATAATATTTTGTAAAATATGTTAATACGGATTTACAGTAAAAACTAGCAAACGAAGACGCTGAATTAATTTGTTTTACGTCTTTCTGAAACACGTATCGATTTCTAAAATGTTGGCAAACTTCTACCAGACTGCACGTGAATGCAACCCAGAAGACAGCCATCTTCATATTTGTCGCAATGAGAACCTCAGATTCTATGTCAGTTCTTGGTTACCTTTCCTTCCAAATCCCTTGAGTTGCCGGGTTTTTGTCTGCGAGCCAAAATTTCCTCACCCACGTCCTAACCAGTAGTTTATATTTATTATTTTTTCTTATTTCCCATTAATTCAAATATCCTTCGTAAGTTTTTTATCTCCGTAAAAAAATTTATTTTAAAACATACAAATTACGAAGGAATACCAGTAAACATTCACTAAAAGGAAACTAGAAGTAAATTTTCATAGTTTGTATCTTCCTACAAGTGCGCCTTTCGTTACAATCCGTACTATAATTTTATAAAAGATTATTCTATAGCTTTCGCGGCAAATGAATTCAGCAAAGACTTCGCTCGCAATCAGCTGCGTCAGGTGGCCGTAAGTAACCGACGTTGGTGTTTAGAAATATTTGCGAAGTACAGTTATAGGTAAAGCTTGTCGGCGTTGTTTAAAACCTCTTCTAATATTTTGTCATTCACATTTTCATGGAGGAAAATTATATTTAACTTAGGGAAATTATAACAGAAACATGAGCGTGGGCCCATGTGCAGTTAACTGACTTCATGGAGCAGAATTTCCCTCGAGAAGCTCGTAATTGCTCTTATGGAAGTAATTCGAGGGTTCATTACGGTGTTCATGGCCACATTCCCGAGGTAGATGGAGACAGTCAAAACACATACACTCTATTTTAGATATATTTTAATATTATCCTCATTTCAACGTCTATACCTTAGAAGTGGTCTTTTCCTTTTAGGTTATCTGACTAGGATTTGATAGCTTAAGAATTTTTCTTCTATTGATGCGATGTACATGCGTTGCCCATCTCAGACTTCTGGTTTTGATAACCCTAATGATATTTAGTGAATAATACAAATTATAATGCTCGATTTTAGGTGCAGTTTGAACGTGAAGTAAGTGATATGCCTCTTTGTCCTGTAAACCAGTTCTAATCCGCTCATGTTCAATGACTGGCTTATAGAACTGTTACCATTTAAAATCATGAAATTGGAATCTGTTTTTTGAGGTCAACGTCAGATTCTGAAGTTCTGATCAACGTGCTATGACTCGAATCCGACGCATTGATCTTGTGGCGTGTTCCTCATCAAGTGACAGTGTCCATGTCGTGTCGTATCACTTTCGATATTATAATCCCCTGGACCATTAGCTAGCCGTAGGCTGTAGGCAACATCTGCATGTAAACCCACCTCAGTTTGTAACTAGTATCCGTCCACCGCGTTGACATGACAGGCCTCATATCCACGTAGTGATCAGGTAACCCAGATACTGTGAAATGTTTGTAGACGGAAGCCTAGAACTCGACAAATAGATCAACCCATTCCATGATATGACGTCTACTTTTAGCCGTGGACACTTCAGAAAACTGAAAGACATTCATCACAAATTGTCGCCGTAGTTTAATGTAGATTACATCGTCATAACCCTTTCCTTCGAAGACTAGGTCTTAAAAAATCCCTTGTGGACACCGTGCTTCTTTCAATATCGTGACTAGGCTACGATCTGCAAGGCCGGGGTTCTGTTCCGGGGAGTGCCACAAGTTCCAGACCGGATCTGGGGCCACCCAGCCTCGTGTCCAATGGGTACCGCAGTTTAATAAATTCTTCTCGGGCTACCAGCCGTGTAAGGTGGCTTGATGTTGAAAACACCAACGTGTAGTTGGGGTCGCTTTTTAAATTTAACTTTCTGCAAATTTAAAAAAAAATATAAAGAAATTAATTGTTGATGGGGGATTTTAAAGACCTAAAGATTTTCAGGCGAGACGTGATGTGGCTTCTACCAATTAAACTTATGTAATGTTTGCGATGAAGACTTATTTTATGTAGTAACGTCTCTGTTATGTAATGGCGGTGTTCTGGAAAGTTATATATGGAACAGAGAGAAAAACTTTAATAATACTTGCAAATTATTGATACATTTCCTTTAGCGACTGTATTTTATAACTTTCCTTTACATCTTGTCTAAATAGTCTCAATCAAATATACGGGAACGTCTATTCTTAGAATTACATTTTTCTATTTGCTTTTGGTTACGTGAGCAAACTGTATTCACAGATATTTGCATTTCTATGTTTTATTGTCTCCTGTCTCATTTTCCGGTATTGTGTGACCTGAAATTTCTAACCAACAACAATTGATTTTACTTACCTTTCTATTAATGTGAATGCTTTACTGTGCACAAATATGTTTCATCGTACACCATGGACTAAAATGAGCTCCAACTATAAATTTGTAAATATACAATTATGGTGTTTTGTAAATCTGAGATCATATGTATCACGTTTATCAAAGGCCATTATTTTATTTTATACTTAAATTAAGTAGTGTATACTTGCAACAGGTATAAATGTTCTTAAAATCAATAAACTTTTGACAAAACATATAGATGTGAATTAAATATCTTCCAGTGTAAAATAAATGCCCTCGAGAGACAGGTAATTACATTGGCTACAAACGTTGTTTGTTATCGTCGGGATAATGACACAAATTGCCTGAATATTGATAGCAGAGTATAGGTCAGGTGATTAGCCTAACGTGTTGAAGGTGGTACTCTGGCAACAAAGTTAATGAACTCTGTGCTGATGACAGACCATAGGCAAGGAAACGCTGACCTAAATTCTTTTGCATACGATGTGATATTTATAACACGTATTAAATTACACTGAACCGAGCTTAACTTTACTTACAGTGATAACTATGGTCATATTCAGCTAACTTCATTGGGCAGAGACATTTTTTCAAAAGCTAATATTTTCTCAGATAATAAATACGTTTTCTGCTTCTTATAAATTTCCAAGCTTAATTATTAGGACAGTCATGTTAAAAAAATTTGCTTTGGTAGTCCGTATTCTGAGCAGATGAATTCAGTGCACATCATTAAGCCCAATTTTAAGATCCATTTTGATATTGTCCTCATATCTACGCGTAGATCTTACAAATGGTCTCTTACCGTCACGTTTTACTAATAGAATTATGTATGTATTTATCATGCGTGTTACATATCTCGCCCATCGTATCCTCCTTGACTTTATAACACTGAAAATATCTGGTGAACTATGCACCCTCCTGTTACTTCCTTCCTCTCAGATCCAAATATTTTCTCAAGTCCCGTAATAAGACAGACAAATTTCCACACCGGTACAAAATGACAAGTTAAGTTATATTCGTGTTTATTTTAATGTGTATGTTTGCACGTAGCAGTCGGGTAGTCATAACTTATTGTTTTATTAGAATGAGCAATTTTATCCTTTCGGTAACTTCTCGCTTACTGCAGGTTTACGACTAAATAGTGAGTTAAAATGTCCATGTTCCATTTTGCGTCCGATATAGTCCCTCTGTCTGTACATCTGAGAATTTTGCACAGTCCATAATTAGTTCGGCTACCGGCGACGATTGACTGAACTTAGTGGTTAGTGCCCCTGGTATGTATGTGTATAATGTGTGTACGTACGATTTTCCTCAGTCATTAGACATGCTGTGACTACCTTAAAATGGCAAGAAGGTTCATTACCGTGTCCACAAGATGCCGCCAATAAACTCTGTCAAGACGTAGATTTATTCAGTCCACTTCCGTACACTTTATTTTCTTAAGATACTTTTTAATATTATCATCCTTACTGCGTCAAAGTCTCCAAAGTGACCGTGTCACTGCAAGTTCTTCATCTAAAATTCTGTAACCATTTCTTGTATCTTCCTATAATTTACGCTCCTACATTCCTATTAATATTTGGTGAAAGGTACAAATATGTTGCTCTTGCAAGTTCTTCATCTAAAATTTTGTAACCATTTCTCGTATCTTCGTATAATTTACGCTCCTACATTCCTAATAAACTTTGGTGAAAGGTACAAATATGTTGCTCTTTCTGTTCTCCTGTTACCTGCTCCCTCTTGCGTCTAAATCCTTCGCAGATTTCTGTTAGCAAACATTTTTAGTTGGTATCCGTCCCTTAGCGCACCCAAAACAAAACAAGAGCCTAAATCACAACGTTGTATGTGGATTGCTTTTTGAGCTGAGATCGTATTGTCCTGCTGGTGGTTTCAAATATTTCGGAGGAACAATTGCCCTGGTGATGGAAGTGATACTTTCCTCCGAAACGTTGTTGGTCTAACTACCTACAAGATTACACTGTGTCGCAACTCAGGCGACAACAGCGCAAATTTTTTATTAATTAGTCTTCAGATTCGAAAACCGAAGACAATTATTTACAATATAATTTAATCTGACCTTAATTTATTTGTGACTATAATATTTGTTTGTTATTGCCGTTTCCAAATTTTTAAAAATTGCATTTATTTCTAATGATTTATTAGATATATTTGTATTGTAACTTTATTCTGCATTGTGGCCGCTGATCATGTTAAACGACGCACAAATATACGTTTAGATCCATTGGAAATCCAATAAAAATTATCGATGGGTGTAAAAATAAATAGGAATATTACATTTTGAACGTTGACAGCCGTAAATAAATTATTGTTCTGAAAGTTTGTCTTCTTGATTATTGCGCCGCTTAGTATGATAGAAGTTTACTTACGTTTCAAAAGTGCTTTCTGCGTCCATCATCAAGGCGACCGACCTGATGATGGAGGCATCAAGCACCTCCGAAACGTCTCTAAACTTCTACCAGACTACACGGCGCACAACCCAGATATCGGCCATCTTCTTATCGCCACCGTGATTTTTCATGTGGTCAGTTTATTCCGACTTCATTCTGTAACCGAAGCCATCTTGATCTTCAAGTCTCATAGACATGGAAGATTAAACAACGAATTAAAGGCTATGCATAGAAAAGGCAGTTACCTCTGCGTCACTTTTCTTTTTAAAATAAATTTAATTTTAAGCAGACGATTGACCTTTTTAATAAAACGTATTTTTCGTGTAGTAAATGATTCCATCTGGCATAGCCTAGTCTCTCGACATGCACACGGAAATGAGTATTGACCAAGATGGAGATGGATTAAAGACGCATGAGGCAGTTTTTCTTCTACACTTCTGAATTATTCCAAATGTTTCCTCTAACTTGTATTTTTGTGGTTTCTTTAAAAACGGCATTTTCTTATGTACAGGCAATTTTATACCACAACTCGTCAAAGACTACGAATGCTTCTAGCGCAAAAGAAATTTCAATTATTTTACAAGGTCGGTCTTTAATTTAATTACAGTGAATCATGGGTAATTAACTTCAGGTAGAAACAGTCTTCTTTCTTTTCATTTATTACTCTTTGCTCCTACGCTCACACCGGCCTGAGGCTGCCATGTTCACCGGTTGATATGGGTCCCTTTCTCGGATACACATCATAATCACCTCCACTTGCTGTTGAAGTAAAGAATGAGGGAGATTTCCCTCCATACCGCATCTACGCCTTTCCTGTGCGATGATTTGTCGCAAGGGAGATATTGTTGGATATTATACATTTTATAACTTTGTTTGAT
>NW_019064387.1:711-15025 GCF_000696155.1 Zootermopsis nevadensis
TCTCTTGTCAAAACCAGAGAATTGTGAGACACAGAGTCAAGCAAATACTCGGTGAATCAAAGAAATATCAGGCGGAAACGAGTGAGGCAGAGACCGAGTCAAGCAGACACTGGGTGTAGCACAAACCTTATCGAGCAGGGACAGGTGATTCACAGTCCGTGTCACGCGGAGACCGGGTGAATCTGAGACGGAGTCAAGGAGACACATGGTTAATCACACACCGTATTAAGCAGACACCGTTTGAAGCGCAGTCCGAGTCCAGCTTAGACTGTGTGAATTAGATAGTGGCAGAGACAGGGTCCGACAGACACTACGTCTAATTGGGATGGGTTAGGTCAAATTTAGAAAGAAATATATTCCAATTATTGAATTTTTCTAAAAATCGAAAAATGCTGCAAATTGTCTTAAAAGCGCACCAATCCAAAAAATTTTCAAAAATTGGAAAAATTTAGGAGTTGAAATTTTTCAAATATTCATAGTTTTGTGGGCTTCTTGGACATTTTGCTAAATTTGTGATTTTTTCGAAAACTTTTAAAATTTTTTAAAATGGTTATAAGTGTCATGAAAAGCGAAGATAACTAAACATTTTCGATATTTTCCAAAAAAAAAATTGAATTCGGAATTTTTCAAAAAATTTTAGTTTTGTGCGTTTTATGTTGATTTTCCTACATTTTTGATTTTCTGAGAAATTTGAAATTGTTTTAAAAATTCCCCCCACCCGAACTCTGTCAGAACCGGTGTCTGTAAGACAGTCTCTGCCGCACCCTCTTTGTTACGGACCCGTTCTCTACCGGGAGGTTCTTACTATATATGCAAGTATTTTTGAGTTGATTTTTCGTCTTATTGTGGGTCACCCAGGCCTTTCGAATGTGTATGTTTACTAAGTATCCTGGGCTCTGCACTAGTGCGGAGAGAATTTCACAACAACTTGGGTTGTTTTATTGTTTTCATAGATTTTTATTTATTGCATTTTTAAATGCTTGTTATAATCGAGCAGCGCAGCTAGGTTAACATAAAGCCACAGTTCTCTGGTGTTCAACAGGCACTTGTACAAGAATTAGAGATAGCAAACCCCTCTTCGCGAAGTTCATCAAGTTGAGTAACATAATGTTCTGCGCTCGTTAATGGGGTATAAACTGTATGCCACTCGGTGCCAGCCACGATAAAGTGCTTGTCGTCATGAGTCTTATTAACAAACCGATAGCCAGAGTCGCCCAGTCGATCTCGAGATGTTGCTGTCTGCAGTGTTCGCCACAGCGAGTCTCCTGGTTTCAACGGCTTTGCCTTACCAATCATTCCTACCGGTACGTGGTCTTCTATTTCACTCTCATCTGAGAATTAAAACGATTTAGTGCAATGTGCGTCTTTGAACACTAGTCGTAGGGTGTTCTATGCTAGGCATTTTTTAAAACAGAAAAAGGGTGAATTAGAGTTTGAAATATTAATTACGGCAGTTTTGTTTTAATTTTTTATATTTTACGAGTTTTTTCAGGCCTGGCAAAATTGCTCATTGTTTGTACCGCCTAGTTTTCAAATGACACTAAAAATAATGATGAAATTTATTTAATTGTGACAAACGTGTGAATATTCCAATTGGGAAATTTTATCTAAGTATGTGGCTCTGCTGTGATCTGCTGGGTGGTTGGTTTATCAATTAAACGCTTGCTATGCAACGAAAAGCTGATAGAAACAAATTGATCTACACTGTAAAACACCGGTTATGGTCGCATTGAAGCCGTCCCAGAGACTGAGAAAGGGAGAAATTTGAATTGTGAGTTGTTTAACGGCGCTTTCAGGAGCTGACTATGTAGCGTCGAGTGATCTAATTTAAAGAATTATCCCGGTATTTGCTTGGAGGGGCAGAGGAAAACCACGAAATTATTCAGTTGTTATATGCTATCTTCGAGCTGAGGTTTTGAATCCGGAAACTCTCCAATAGGAAGCAGGAGTTTTAACAAATAGACCGCCTCGTTCCTTGTAGAGAATTTGAGACACACACAAAAAAAAATATTTCACAGCCTGCATCCATTCTTATGTATAATAAAGGATTTAAATCTGATTATGATTCTTCTGTAACACAAACTGTATGCGTTTATGCAACAACGCTTTTTCGATTTTTAGTTACGGTTAACCAGTAGTGAACATCGGTTAGGTGTTGGAAGAAAACTATGGGTACTTAAGTAGCCCTAGGAAGATTAATAAGTTTTAAGTAATATAAAAATGATAGAAAATTATTCTCTCGGCGAAACCATACCATTTGTATATAAGAACCATTGAAACAAATATAATAAACTTGTCTATCTTTAACTTTTACAGAAACGGAAAATTGAAACAGATTCTAGATTAAACTATTTAATTAATAATGCGAATTTCTTACTATAAAAATATCTGATTTCGTCGTCGTCAACCAATTTGTCATCAAGCAATTTGTCGTCAAAAAATTACGTCATCAACGCTTCATAACAAAGAAATCAAAAAATATCAAGCCAGTCGCATTATCACTATAAGTAACAAATAAAGATAAGCGAAGGGAGATTTACATTGATAAACACAGAAAAACGTATTCAACAAGAACAGAACAGCAGAAGAAAACAAACGAAGACTTGAAAGGGTGGGGTTGGACGTCAAGTATTTTAACCACTATTCGGGGGTTGTTTAGTTTCTTACTCGAGGGTTAAAACACTTGAATGAGACACTAAACTAACCCTTCCGAAGGGGGGTTAGTTTAGTGTCTTACTCAAGAATTTAAAACGCAACCCCCCCCAAAGGGGGTTGGTCAAGTGTTTAAACTCCTCCATTCGGGGGGTTAGTTTAGCTTCTTACTCAAGGGTTAAACCACTTGAATGAGACACTAAACTAACCCCCCGAAGGGGAGTTAGTTTAGCGTGTTACTTAAGATTTCAATTGTTTAACCCTCAATTCGGGGCGGTTAGTTTAGTTTCTTACACAAGGTTGGTGGCGTTTTACAAACTTGACCAACCCTCCCTAGGAGCTCCGAAAGGAGCGCCCTGCTCTAGTAAAAGAAAATGGTGCAATTATAAATTTTATAATAATCATTGTTTGCATTTCCTTTTATATTGTTGACGCAAATTTTATTATTCCGGTATCCGATACTGGTTCGCAACCAGTGAGTGTTGCGATGATCTGTGATTGAGCTTCACGTCATTTCCGAGTTCCCCTCAGCTGTGTTTTAAGTTTCTGCTGTGTGTTAGCAATGTAACCCGACTTTAATTCATAACATTTAGTCTAAGAATTTTTACAAAGAGAGGAGAGTAACAGGTGTGAAGATTATGTGGCAATAAACTAAACAGATTCCCACCCTATTTATTTAAGTTTAATTTTATTATTGTCCTCCTATTTACGCCAGTCTTCCTTCAGACTTTTGTTATCAAAATTCTACGTACATTTGTCATCTCTCCCATGCGTACTACACGTCCCGTCCATATAATCCTCCACTAACTGATCGTCTTATTGAATTTGATAAAGAGTACAAATTATGGAAGTCCTCATTCTAGCATCTTCTTATACTTCCTATTCCTCTGGCCGAAATATTCTCATACACCTTCAATACCGGGGAGCCCAGGGCAGAACGGGGAACTTAATCTTTGGAAGCATGTGGGACAATAATAAAGATAAACACATGGAGGAACCCTGTGTGTATTTATTGTATATTTGAGATTTATAATGATTTATTAGTTTAGTCCTAAGTGTTACAGTTTTTAAATATTAATTTCTTTAAGAATGTGACTTGCCCCATTTTGCCCTGTACCCGGGGTAAGACGGGTATGGTTGATAAATGTTTGAAAATTTGCAACACACAGATTATCTAATAATTATAACGCAGGATATAAAAATTATTTAGTATACAATGTAAAATGACGAAACTTTACACATTTGAAATCTACTTAGGCCTAATGCAGACTGCACACATGCGCACCTCTTCATCATGGTGACTACCAACACCTGCACATGAGTTAGTGACCCATTTCAAGCAAAACGTATACCGGATCCACCCTTCAATAGACATCGCCACATCACAGACACTTATCATTTGATCTTCTTCTCTGGGTACCCCGTGACCCATTTCAAGCAAAACGTATACCGGATCCACCCTTCAATAGACATCGCCACATCACAGACACTTATCATTTGATCTTCTTCTCTGGGTACCCCATTCTGCCCATTGTAACATGCATCACTTAACAAAGTGGATATGAACAATGAATAGGTCTTACCTTCATTGGAAGTTGAGAAAAATTTCTAAAATGTAATAGCAAAATCCAGCATGGGTGATTATTTCAGAAACCGTAACCACAAAATGGCGCTGACTGATATGACATGACCTTGTGCTGTATGCTGATGGTATTTCACCCGGTCCCGATAGATCACAACGCATTGCAGACAAAGTAAAGCCGATACCCCGTTCTGCCCCATGGCCCCATTCTGCCCTGGTCTCCCCTTCGGCCTGGCATGGAGAACCCCGGGTCAGCTTAATTTGTTTAACAACGTCTTTCATTGCATTTTATTCTTTTGCAGAAATTCGTCGAAAACGTATGGAATGGAGCAACGTCCAGGTTCTCGAATCTGTACCACCTGCCAGGCTTCATAACCGGAAATGTCATTGACGGTGTAAATGTTGTGCATTATGGCGTTGGAAATTGGACTGATATTGTCTCTGGGTTGGGGTTCCTTCCCCAGGGGAACCTTAACGCTAGTGCAGTTATTGACATAAAAGGAATAAGTAAGATCAGACACCCCTATCAAATTGGAGCGTCTCTACAGATCGGAGGTGCAGTCATACCTGTAGAGGGCAGCAGTAGCAACAGATCTGTGGTTATTGGAGACGCAGGATCAAGAGGTAGTGATTTTATTGGTAATGCCACAGGAATAATAGTAAGTACCGATGATTTGGATGAAAATGGTTTCTTAAACGGCACGTGGGGCTACATGCCACTGAGAACAGAATCAATTCAAAGTCATACTGGAAGTGCATTGGTGAAAGTAACGGGGTCTGGAGGTGAAAAACAACAAGTCGTTATACCTGTAGTTAGACCCGTTATACCTACCATTGTTGGCAATGACTCTGGAAGCACACAGGTGCAGAGGCTAACAGTTTTGAATATCCTACAATCCAACTTAATCAACGTTTTGAGCTTCCTGCTACAGACTTCGCCCATAATATCGAACGCTAAAATGCTAGCTGTCGTTGAGACGCTGCATAACAAACTACTTTCGGCACAACTCAACGTCGATTTCATCCTGCCACAGTTGGAACAGCTGATGAGTTTGTCTCTCCTAGAACAACTGGAAATTGTACTCAAATCTTTCATATCTATCGTTGAACCAGATTTTGGTTTTCAACTTCAGTATCTGATAAATTACTTGAAAGAGCCCAAGGTTGCAGATTTAATATTCACTCATCAGATTCCTAACCTTACAGGAGGTATTGACCAGAGTTGGGCACTTCCTTGGGTACTGGCTCCTCCATCATATAACCCAGCAGACGCAAATAGCTTTATGAATAACGCTTTAGGGCAGTTGCTGATACATACTATCAAATCCTCAGACAAGAACGCCATCAAATATAATATATACCTGATTCTGACAACCGTTCCACTCGGTCTTGAACCAAGGACTGTAAGACAGATCCGAAATCTTGCTTCGATACTGTACGCGTTGAATAGCAATATATGGGAAATGATCTCGCAGCAGCTACCAAGCATACCCACCACCAATGTGTACGACGGTTTGAAGGCCTTCCTACAACTGGTCATCAACATTCAGGGTGTACCGCAGCAGGTTACTTTTATCATTAAGAACATAATCCACGCCATTCCTGATACAACAGCAGTTACAACAAAAGTGACACAAATTCCCACACGTGTCACCCTCTTTCCCCAACCTGAAAATT
This sequence comes from Zootermopsis nevadensis, assembly GCF_000696155.1. Next base: position 6,623 of record NW_019064387.1, read on the forward strand.
CTCATCCAATCTATCCTCAGCCACAAGACCCATCTAAATCACAATATAAATCTCAACGCCCGCCGGAACCTACAAAACTTCCGTATTCATCACATCAACTTGAACCTCAAAATCATCAACCCGAATTTCCATCACAAAATAAGTCTGAAAATGAACTACAATCTCAACCAAATTATCCACCCCATCAACCCAAACCTCAAAACCAATTTCATTCTCAATATCCACATCAAAATGAATTCTATCAACCCCAGACTAAAACTCCTCTTCCTCAAAATCCACAACAACCGGAAACAGAACATAAGTCTCAACCTCAATATGGAAAATTACAACAGCCTCAACAAACAACAAGACAATCTGAACCTCAACCATCGGCTCAATACCAATCTCAATCACCACTTCCACCATATCAATTAGAACCTCAGAATGCAACACAGCCTGGAATTCAACATCAACCTCTGTATCCACCACATGAAACTGAACTTCAGCGTCAAAATCAGTCACAATCCCTGCCTCAATATGCACTACCACAAGAACCTGAGTCTCAATCGACTCAGATTCCACTAATTAAATCACAATCTCAACCTCAACACCCACCATATCGAACACAGCCTCAACCTCAATCCCAACCCCTTAATGCAACACGACAGGAAATTCAACATCAACCACCTCAGTATACATTACATGCAATTGAACTTCAGAGTCAAAATCAGTCACAACTCCAGCCTCAATATACACTACCACTAGAACCTGAGTCTCAACCGACTCAGCTTCCACTAAATAAATCAAAATCTCAACCTCAACACCCACCGTATCAAACACAGCCTCAACCTCAATCCCAACCCCTTAATGCAACACGACAGGAAATTCAACATCAACCACCTCAGTATACATTACATGCAATTGAACTTCAGAGTCAAAATCAGTCACAACTCCAGCCTCAATATACACTACCACTAGAACCTGAGTCTCAACCGACTCAGCTTCCACTAAATAAATCACAATCTCAACCTCAACACCCACCATATCGAACACAGCCTCAACCTCAATCCCAACCCCTTAATGCAACACGACAGGAAATTCAACATCAACCACCTCAGTATACATTACATGCAATTGAACTTCAGAGTCAAAATCAGTCACAACTCCAGCCTCAATATACACTACCACTAGAACCTGAGTCTCAACCGACTCACAAAGCGTCAAAACCAGTCACAATCCCGGCCTCAATATGCACTACCACAAGAACCTGAGTCTCAACCGACTCAGCTTCCACTAAATAAATCACAATCTCAACCTCAACACCCACCGTATCAAACACAGCCTCAACCTCAATCCCAACCCCTTAATGCAACACGACAGGAAATTCAACATCAACCACCTCAGTATACATTACATGCAATTGAACTTCAGAGTCAAAATCAATCACAACCCCAGCCTCAATATGTACTTCCACAAGAATCTAAGCCTCAATCGACTCAGCTTCCACTAATTAAATCACAATCTCAACCTCAACCCCCACCGTATCAAACACAACCTCAACCTCAACACCCACCGTATCAAACACAGCCTCAACCTCAATCCCAACCACTGAATTCAACACGACAGGAAATTCAACGTCAACCACCTCAGTATCCACTACATGAAATTGAACTTCAGAGTCAAAACCAGTCACAACTTCAATCTCAATCTGAGTTCCAGCCTCCTCCTCCGTATCTACAACAATCTGAACCCCAACAGCCATCTCAATACCAACCCCAAACACAACCTCAACTTCCACCACATAAGACGGACCCTCAATATGCAACTCGTCAACCTGAACATCAACATCAACATTCACCACATGAAACTGAACCTCAAAGTCAAAACCAATCCCAACCTCAACATCAAGAACCACCGCAACCACAACAATCTGTACTTCAAACACTGCCTCAACCACCATCTCAGTCTCAACATTTAACACAACCGGAATCCGAACCTCATTATTCACCACGTAAACCAGAAATTCAACGTCAAACGGAACCCCAGAATGCAACGAAAACTCAATATCGACCACAAGATTCGATAAATGATTCGGAATCTCAAGGTGAACCCCAACTTCAACACGGAACACAAGCGGAACCTCAGCATGGAACACCATCAACAACTTCAATGAGTACCTTCTTTCCAGTCGATGGAATACTCGACGCTCCGTCCGAAAGAGACCTTCAAAACCCGACAGAACTCCTGCCTTTCTGCTCAGGATATGAAGGATGTCCATCCATAGACAAAATCCATTATCTGTTTAGCAAGAAAAGTGTCACAGAGTTCATACTGAATTTGAACATAAATGTTTCAATGTACCCCAATAAGGCCTCACTTCTTTTGTATATTTTTCAGCGTATTTTATCACAAGTTCAGCTTCAAACTGATGAAGTAACGGCTATTAAACATTACATAAGATATTTGACCACTGAAATGGACACAAGGACTATTGAGGGGCTTAGACAAGGCCGTTTTTCTACTAATGTTACGGACATATTGACCCAGTGCATCGACAAGTCTTTATATTGCATCGTATTGAAAGAAATCAGAACAATTTTGCACAATTCATCTTCTTATTGTTTCCTACAAGACAGAGCTTATAACCCTGCCGTCTATCCGACAAAAGAGGCTTATCTGCAGTCTATTCTTGAAACATTGGTTTCCAGAAATGTTCTCTCAGTAAAGGACTTGACTTATGTTGACCTGTACTTACAATACGTTAAAACACGGCAGCAGCCTTCAATTGTAGTTTCTGGTGATAAACTGTCCGACATTTTGAAATATCTCATTCAACCATCAGATACGGAGGAGCAGAAACTATTTGAAATTCTGACTAACTGGCTTTCAATAGCAAATATCAAGGAGATTTTAAGTAATTATAAAGTTGATTTATCCATATCTGCTGGACAGCTACTGAAATCGATGCTTAAATATGCCCTCAGCCACCCCCAGGTTACGCAAAACCAACAGTTGCGTCAAATTATACAACATTCTGTTTCTAAAATATCTCCCAGCAGCATAGGAATAAATATGGAAGATTTTGGAGGACCCCTTGATGCTCAGACAACGCGACAGGCTGATATAGTGGCACATACAGAAGAAGAAACATGGTCGCCAGTGACATATAAGCAAACTATTGACCTGAATGACGTCTTGAGGGCTGTGGACAAGGACAGGCTAGGTGAATTGGGGGTACAGCAGCTTATAGAATATTTTGCAAAAGAATTCAACACAGACATCCTGATCCAAGGCTTCCAGTTCTGGAAGTATAATACTAAAGGAACATGGCTGAAGGAGCTCTTGAATTATATACTGAACAAAACAGAAGTCAGCCCAAGTTCAAGGGCTCTCCTTTCACGTGTTATTCCTCTGATCCGTACGACTGGAGTTGGAGGTGAAGCACTTGAATACATTAGCTAAGTGTTGTGGTTATCCTAAGTATTGTATTATGCAGCAGCTAATGGAAAATGTAAATGTTAGTTTAAGCAATCAATAAAGGAAATAAAAAGAATTGAATACTCGACCGCCTTTGAATTTGTATTCTTCATCACGATAACCGAGAACTGCAGCGCTTATTAAACTGAAGGCCGCGGATCGATACCAGTCCGAGAAGTAGTACTTAGAATAATGTTATTTAAGTAGTAATGTTTGTTATAATGGCAATCACGTTTTCGTAACAAACATTATATCTACATTCCCACTAAACTTTAGTCCAAAGACTTGAAAAGGAGAAACTTCTTGCGATAACTATTTGTAGATGAGAAAGTAATATTAACAAAGCGTCAAAATCAGTCACAATCCCGTCCTCAATATGCACTACCACAAGAACCTGAGTCTCAACCGACTCAGCTTCCACTAAATAAATCACAATCTCAACCTCAACACCCACCGTATCAAACACAGCCTCAACCTCAATCCCAACCCCTTAATGCAACACGACAGGAAATTCAACATCAACCACCTCAGTATACATTACATGCAATTGAACTTCAGAGTCAAAATCAGTCACAACTCCAGCCTCAATATACACTACCACTAGAACCTGAGTCTCAACCGACTCAGCTTCCACTAAATAAATCAAAATCTCAACCTCAACACCCACCGTATCAAACACAGCCTCAACCTCAATCCCAACCCCTTAATGCAACACGACAGGAAATTCAACATCAACCACCTCAGTATACATTACATGCAATTGAACTTCAGAGTCAAAATCAGTCACAACTCCAGCCTCAATATACACTACCACTAGAACCTGAGTCTCAACCGACTCAGCTTCCACTAAATAAATCACAATCTCAACCTCAACACCCACCATATCGAACACAGCCTCAACCTCAATCCCAACCCCTTAATGCAACACGACAGGAAATTCAACATCAACCACCTCAGTATACATTACATGCAATTGAACTTCAGAGTCAAAATCAGTCACAACTCCAGCCTCAATATACACTACCACTAGAACCTGAGTCTCAACCGACTCAGCTTCCACTAAATAAATCACAATCTCAACCTCAACACCCACCGTATCAAACACAACCTCAACCTCAATCCCAACCACTGAATTCAACACGACAGGAAATTCAACGTCAACCACCTCAGTATCCACTACATGAAATTGAACTTCAGAGTCAAAACCAGTCACAACTTCAATCTCAATCTGAGTTCCAGCCTCCTCCTCCGTATCTACAACAATCTGAACCCCAACAGCCATCTCAATACCAACCCCAAACACAACCTCAACTTCCACCACATAAGACGGACCCTCAATATGCAACTCGTCAACCTGAACATCAACATCAACATTCACCACATGAAACTGAACCTCAAAGTCAAAACCAATCCCAACCTCAACATCAAGAACCACCGCAACCACAACAATCTGTACTTCAAACACTGCCTCAACCACCATCTCAGTCTCAACATTTAACACAACCGGAATCCGAACCTCATTATTCACCACGTAAACCAGAAATTCAACGTCAAACGGAACCCCAGAATGCAACGAAAACTCAATATCGACCACAAGATTCGATAAATGATTCGGAATCTCAAGGTGAACCCCAACTTCAACACGGAACACAAGCGGAACCTCAGCATGGAACACCATCAACAACTTCAATGAGTACCTTCTTTCCAGTCGATGGAATACTCGACGCTCCGTCCGAAAGAGACCTTCAAAACCCGACAGAACTCCTGCCTTTCTGCTCAGGATATGAAGGATGTCCATCCATAGACAAAATCCATTATCTGTTTAGCAAGAAAAGTGTCACAGAGTTCATACTGAATTTGAACATAAATGTTTCAATGTACCCCAATAAGGCCTCACTTCTTTTGTATATTTTTCAGCGTATTTTATCACAAGTTCAGCTTCAAACTGATGAAGTAACGGCTATTAAACATTACATAAGATATTTGACCACTGAAATGGACACAAGGACTATTGAGGGGCTTAGACAAGGCCGTTTTTCTACTAATGTTACGGACATATTGACCCAGTGCATCGACAAGTCTTTATATTGCATCGTATTGAAAGAAATCAGAACAATTTTGCACAATTCATCTTCTTATTGTTTCCTACAAGACAGAGCTTATAACCCTGCCGTCTATCCGACAAAAGAGGCTTATCTGCAGTCTATTCTTGAAACATTGGTTTCCAGAAATGTTCTCTCAGTAAAGGACTTGACTTATGTTGACCTGTACTTACAATACGTTAAAACACGGCAGCAGCCTTCAATTGTAGTTTCTGGTGATAAACTGTCCGACATTTTGAAATATCTCATTCAACCATCAGATACGGAGGAGCAGAAACTATTTGAAATTCTGACTAACTGGCTTTCAATAGCAAATATCAAGGAGATTTTAAGTAATTATAAAGTTGATTTATCCATATCTGCTGGACAGCTACTGAAATCGATGCTTAAATATGCCCTCAGCCACCCCCAGGTTACGCAAAACCAACAGTTGCGTCAAATTATACAACATTCTGTTTCTAAAATATCTCCCAGCAGCATAGGAATAAATATGGAAGATTTTGGAGGACCCCTTGATGCTCAGACAACGCGACAGGCTGATATAGTGGCACATACAGAAGAAGAAACATGGTCGCCAGTGACATATAAGCAAACTATTGACCTGAATGACGTCTTGAGGGCTGTGGACAAGGACAGGCTAGGTGAATTGGGGGTACAGCAGCTTATAGAATATTTTGCAAAAGAATTCAACACAGACATCCTGATCCAAGGCTTCCAGTTCTGGAAGTATAATACTAAAGGAACATGGCTGAAGGAGCTCTTGAATTATATACTGAACAAAACAGAAGTCAGCCCAAGTTCAAGGGCTCTCCTTTCACGTGTTATTCCTCTGATCCGTACGACTGGAGTTGGAGGTGAAGCACTTGAATACATTAGCTAAGTGTTGTGGTTATCCTAAGTATTGTATTATGCAGCAGCTAATGGAAAATGTAAATGTTAGTTTAAGCAATCAATAAAGGAAATAAAAAGAATTGAATACTCGACCGCCTTTGAATTTGTATTCTTCATCACGATAACCGAGAACTGCAGCGCTTATTAAACTGAAGGCCGCGGATCGATACCAGTCCGAGAAGTAGTACTTAGAATAATGTTATTTAAGTAGTAATGTTTGTTATAATGGCAATCACGTTTTCGTAACAAACATTATATCTACATTCCCACTAAACTTTAGTCCAAAGACTTGAAAAGGAGAAACTTCTTGCGATAACTATTTGTAGATGAGAAAGTAATATTAAAACTAACACGAATATTATGAAAATATGATGTGAACGACCATCACCCACTCAAAAAGGACCCTGCTTTATGGAGGTATTCGATGTAGGCTTTACGTTTCTTCGAAATCAAATCATTTCGTTAAAGGTATAAGATTAAAGAGTATTGTAAAACTATTTATGTGTTCGTCCTGATTGTCAAATACATGTTATTCTATACTGGCACTCTGCCAATGACTTTAAAGTGTGGCAACGTTAAATATGTGTAAAGACAGTGACAAATAAAAATTCAACCGCGAATAAATTAAAGAGATTCAAAGAATGCTTGCTACTACACAGAATCTTTTGTCTTCCAATCTGCTGTGTAGAAACGTAAACATTAAAACATAAAAGAATTATAACATTGCCTGCTGTTCTCCATGGACATTAAATATGGTTCGTTACGTTGAGGGAAGGACACATTTTATGGGTGTTTGAGAACGGGGTGCTTGGTCTAAGAGAAAGGAAGTGACAGGAGACTGAAGAAAACTGCATAATAAGGAGCTGCATAGTTTACATTCTTCAACAAATATTATTGGGGTGATAAAATAAAGATAGCTGAAATGGGCAGGACACATAGGGAAATTAATAATGCGTACAGAATTATGATGTGGAAGCGTGAAGGAAACCTATTTGGAAAATTAAGGCATCCTTGTGTGAACTTGCCTCTTACTAATGTACCAAGGCGCGCTAGTACCAATGCAAAGTCACTTGCAGCTTGCGAACGTGAATGGAATTATTATCTGCTGTATCTTATAGAAAGATCCTCTTTTCGGGAAGCTTGGGTGAAAACCCCCGCGTTCGATACGGTCACGTGGTACAGAGCAGACCTCGTAAGTATTGGTAAGAGTGTCATACAGCCCAGTAAGTGGTTCAGGGTTCATACACGTCGTGCCACTGCCAAACTACGAACGGAGGCTTCGAGTGAAGGTTGCCCCCACTCCGTTATTGTGATTGGCTGTTGTGTCTCAGCGAAGGTCAAGCTTTATAAGAAAAGAAATTAACTAAATTTGTTAATAAGCAAAGGACATAATTTTATAATGCATATGCTTCAGGACTGATAAAGCATTATGAGTATCTGTGCGGGGAATTAATTTGGAATTAGCAAAGTACTACTGAAAACCGTTCCTGTAACTTTTTGTTATATGGCCTTCTGGTTTATTCCACCTTGAAGACTATCAAATATCGAAGTGCTCATCATGTAGAGCATTATACAGAGTGTAACTTAGAGCTCAGACACAAATCAAAGGGTGATTTACATACAAGACAATTAATGAAGCGGCCGTAGAATGTACCGACCTGTCGTTACATCAGCTACCACAGTCTCGAATGTGTGGAGCTTTATCTCAGCCTCAGTAGGGCGGAGCTTAAATACAGAAATTTTAACTACCGATGTAAGATAATAGAACAATGTGCTATAAAACAGTACGCACATTAACGTTTATTATATAAGTATCATGGCATAAGTATAAGTATCCTGTCACCTGCTCTAGGTATAATCAGTAATTTCAACCTTCGCAGCAGACAATTGACTACATGCCTGCGTATTATCCCAAGTTTTAATCGTTTGTAAGACTTGAGGTTCTTACAGCGGT
>NW_019064389.1:0-52215 GCF_000696155.1 Zootermopsis nevadensis
TCAGCGGCCATAATCGGTGGATCCAGGTCTTTCTCACGGATACAGGTCACGGAATCTGCCAATTGTCTACGTTGAGATAGTATTCTGGCTGCAGAGGCTCAGGTAAACTGGACAACAGTGTTGTGGTCGTGCTGTGCACCTGGTTTTTGGTCATGCAGGTGCTGGGGTTGTGGATTCGTGTCCCGCTGAGGATGTTTGTCTCTTCCGCGTTTGTATGTGGGTACTGTTTTGGCTTACGATCGTAGACACCTTTGCAGTTACCTACATTGCAGCGCAGGGATATCAAAGAATGAATATTGTCACGGTACCGAACATAAGCAGAACAGATGGATATAAATTCATTTAAGTGTTTGCGATATGCATCTAAGCGCTTTGGATGTTGACATAGACAAATTTTGGGCTTATCTAAGACGTGTCTTCATGCGTAGTTCCGGCAGACCTCAGCATCAGGTTTGTCCATGCCTGTCTGTCGGTTGCGAAATAATGTCATAAGGGCATTGTCGGGAAACGTTGTTACTTGTTTCCATTACGGCAAGAATGCGTGAGGTGGCGTGAAGAACACCTTTGGAATGCCTGTGTAGCTCAGAAAGTATTGGTGTTGTGTAATACTGCATACCTGAGTAACAACTTCTTTAATGTCGATGTAGAAAAGAAGTACTTCAGCGTAAAAGAAATCAATCACTTCAAAATAGACAGTAGTGGTACACACGACTGAAGTAATGTGAATTTAAAGTAGTACATCCTTCACCCAGGGGTCAGATCCTAGGCTGAGGGTATTTGAGGACGGGGTGCTGAGGAGAATACTTGGACCTAAGAGAAAGAAAGTAACAGGAGAAGACTGCAGGCTTTTAATGATTATCTTAATTAGATCCCATAAAACGTTATTATAGGTTATAAAATCAAGTTGGGTTAGTTGTTCGGTGCATGTAGCATGCATGTAACAGATGAGAAATACACTGACATTCGCAGTCAGTAAAACTGAAAGGAAGAGACATCCCGGGAGACTCAGGCATGAATGGAATGATGATATTAAAATGGATCGTAAATAATACATTTCTCTCAGGGCAGGATATAATGTATTTCATGCGAAGGCTGTAATGAACCTTCATGAAAGCGGCAGATTTCTTGACTAATGACTATTAGATTCTCAAGAAGTGCTCCTCAGTACGGAGTTACCGTCTGCTGAAGACTGCAAGATGATCTTCCACACGTAGTGTCAACACTTTGGATTTAGGCGTCGAAGAACAATACACTGGTGACAGGCGCATTACCTCTGACCACTACTCAAGACAATTTCCGTAAGACCGGTAGCTCGTTAAGAAATATTCGCGTAGCATAACAATTCTGGTGTGTTCGTTCTGTTATTTCTTCGATATTTTTGAAGGCTGACTTCTGATTCTCTCTTATACCTTGACCTCCAATACAAAATTTGATCAGCATCGTCAGAAGATGACTGTCTTCTAGGATGGAGGCAGTGGGCAATTTGAAACGTCGGTGCTTTAAGAACTGAAGATGGAACAGCATATTTATCTACAGTGTTGGTAAGACTGTTCACGGCGTTACAACTCAGAACAACATCGTCATCTTGATCAACACCAGTCCGTCTCTTCTGCGGTAGTGAGATGATACAGCATAGATATCCCTCATGTTTATACAAAACAGTAACAAAAAACAATATAGAGCGTAATACGTGGGGGGGGGGGGTTTCAGTATTTTCTGAAAGCCAGTTGTAAACTCGTTTCGCTCCGATAAATACGCAGGCAAACTATGCAATTCGCTCAACACCAATGCCGGAGATGTGCGCAGATCTTCAAATAAAGTGTCCGTTATTGTTGTCGGATTCTTAGCGAAAATTTTGGTAAAGCTGCCCAATACCTGGTATCATGAAAACCCTCTCGGCGGTTATCAAGTTGTCATGTGCGGACAGACTAATATGGCGACCCTAGTGGACGCATGTTTGCAACTTTGTTGTGAATTCGCCCGAAACTGTACGGAACTGTGTTGCATAATTCAAACATGAGCTACAGGGATGAAAGAAGGGTTTGTATAGATAAGTGTATAGCCCTTATTAAGTATGGAGAAAGCAATTAACAGAGTCTGTTCGGTTAAGTTATGAGTGTATTATTTTTTCTTTGTAAATAAGCAGTCCAAGAATAAACAGGATAACCGTAGCAGCGAATTCTATAAGCTACTAGAAACTATTTAAATACAAATACTTGTATTTGTTTCTTGAGTCTAAAAAATTCATAACTGTTCTGTTTTAAGAGTTGTTTTAAATGTATCGCAGCGACGCATATCCGCGGTGTGTTCATTACCATAACTATCTGGTCATTAACATCAGCACACATTTGCTGTGTACGTCATTTTCTTCTGTACATAGTGTACGTGTATGTGTGTGCATTATTTCCTGTTAGCGCTGTGGAACTAAGGAACATCGTTTTGACAGCTGTTTATAATATGTGGCGCGCGAATCAATGATTAATCGCGAAGATATGTTAAGCAGTTCATGATTATTTCCATTGCTGGGCGGTCCAGTGCTACACGTGTTAGGCTGCTCGTCTCTTCTGTGGGGTACGGAAACAAACACCCCCCCCCCCCCCCCCCAAAGGGAAAATAAACATTCTCAGCAAGCCACTTTGAAATCCTGAAGACTTCCATTCGTCAAGAATGATCAGAATATCTTAAAATGCCCCTCCCTAAGTCTCGGACAGCCAACAAATGGTGGTCCTCAGTTCTGGCACTTTATGCGTTAAATATTAAATTGGTGGAAAACTATCAAATTCCCTGTTTTTATAACACATATTATAAGATTTTGATATGGTATATGAAGACGCAGTGACGCATATTAAGCCAAGCCTACAGTCGGGTCAGAACCCCAGTTAGAAAATACTGACATTGCATCACACCTCAAGAACTTTGAACCTGTCATAAGCCACTTCATCAGACAGCCCAGATTAATCCATCCAAATGACGAGACTGACGAATTAGAGACGAGTATTAAGTAACTTCATGAGTAGGCCGAGACATAGCTAAGTCACTGGCTTCTAACCGTGGAGGTCTGGGTTCATGCGCTCTTCAGCTCATGTGGGATTTGTGGTAGGCGAAGTGGCAATGGGGCAGGTCCTTTGGTTCTCCCTGTCTGTATAATTCCTCCGCTGTTCCATATTCACCCCGAGTATCACCTGGGGGTTGGAGATGGGCCCGTTAGCGGTCCATTTTCACAGAGGCGAAGTCTCACACCATTCCTTATGAGTAATATGTATTTACAACAGCTGACAGTACTAATAAAAGGGATTCATTCCAAGATGTAGGCATGTTCTCAACCTGCCGCGGTATCAGATTTTATATTCAAGCGTACAAGAGTCCATCAACAAGTTTAATTGAATCTCCGTATTATTTCTTGATTGTTCGCTTCATTAAAAATTTAAATGGCTCTAGTGCGTAAAATGGACAGTGACCTAAGTGGCATTATGTTAATATCGAGTTTCATGAAAACGATCAGTTAATTCGTAAGCTGTTCTATGGTCATTTGTAAATTTTACACAAACATACTTACGAAAATGCAACATATAACATTTCTTTTTTTTAGGAAGCGCGAAAAATAGACTGAAAATAAGAAAAATTGCCACACGTTGTTTGACGTGGAACTTCATTCTCTCTTATTCATATAGTACAATGAACTGTGCAGATTTACCTTATGTACAGTAAGCAGAAACTCAACCGGAAGCGCCCAGCAATTTTGACGATGACGTATGGATCATGTGAAAATTTGCGTTCTGTTTCTGTATTATTACACAGTCCGAAGGTCGATGCACAGTTAAATAAGAACCAAAATCGAGACGCGGCCGAGATTTACCTTGAGTCATGCGTCAATGAGAACACATTTTTAAAAGAATGTTGTAACTGTAGTGATGTCAATTTAAATTTACGCCCCTTTGGATAGGATTCGAAAACTTAAAGAATTGTTGTCAAGATATTTCGAAATAGGAATGACGCGTATTATCCTGAATTTGCCGTTGAATTCCGTACGAAGAAACAGATAAACGTAATTAATTTGGCTTCACTTAGCGCACGATTTCGAATTATTTTGATACTATCTAGTGATGTGGACAGTGTAAATTGGAAGTTACTTTTCAGCTCATTAGAATAGCACTTAAGTATTAACTAAGACATAATTTAAAAGTCGTGACCAAGTGTCTTTGTGTTTGTCAGTAAATGTTCCGTAAACAAGTGATTCCCTTCTTCCCAATTCCTGCAATTCTAAATTTGAGCTAATACTAATGCTGAAGTATTCGTAGACCTATGCTTGGCATTTATGCTACTAGGTTTATTATAGCGATGATGTCTGACTAAAAAGATTATAAACGATATGACCATGTGTCCAGGGATCAGCTAGGAAAAAAATAATACTTTACTGCATTTGGGCGAGAATGTTAATCCTATTGGTTGGGTCTTGCTGTTTGTAATATTTTTCGGTAACACTAAATGAAGGTATGTAATGGGAAAATATGTAGCCGTAACGAGAATCGATGAAGATGGATGATAGAATGACAGGGCGTTGCGGACCATAATATAATTCAGGGGGGGAAACCAAAATATATGGCGAAAAAATATGCGTTGAAACGGTGTTACAGTAAGTGCATGGAGAGCCCCGTGCGGAGCTCAGCGGCCGGTGCAGAACAATTAATGATGCTGTCATTGCAGATGGTACAGCATGTGGCAACATGGCGTCGATGTACCGAGGCGTTACAGTGTTTTGTAGTTAGCAGTTACGTAAGAGGTTAGCCACCTGCTGCTGGTGATTGACCGGTCGTCCAGTCAACTCATCCGGTGACATCACACCTGTCATCTTCATGTCACTCTGTTGTGGAGTTATGAATGAGATCCAAGTGGGAGGAACGAAGTAATCTACAAATGAGACAGCTTGTGCTCCTAGCTACAGGACGTTAGAAACGAAACTCCTCATTTGTTCCTGTGGCACATGATGGATCGTTCTGCAAATAAAACTGAATTACTGAGGCCGAAGTTTTTAAAGGCGTCGCGTTATGTGCCTTAGTACGTCGGGTCGAATAACGGATGTTACTTTTTCTTGGTGAATTTAAAGATGCTGTGCCAACTGCATGAGTTTACATAGCGTATAATGTGAAATGACATGATGATTGTAAATGTTGAACTGAGAAGGATGTGTGATTAAGTGGTCTTGGTCTCTTTTAACTTTACTGTCCTTATACATGGAAGAATAGAGGGGAACAGTTGTTATGTGACTTGTTATAAAAAAGCAGTTATTTTTTTTCATTTAGAAAAGTGGAAGTTTAAAGTATGCTTATTTAGATACCACTCAGTAAACTGGCTGAGATTATGTTCCCAGCATAACAACTCCTCCCCTCCCCATTCGCCACGATATTCAGACGAGATCTGGCTCTTGCCCAGCCTTCTGCATAGTTGGAATTCGGGGTACAGCGAATTCTCACTTCCATCTTGTAGCGAGATGTACAGTGAGTGGAGCCTTGCCGTTTCGGTGCAGTGATAATTTAACCTTAATTTTATATTAGCAGCTACTACTGTTCTGTACAGTAGAAAGTCGAGAAGCATCCAGGCAGTTTACATGTTGTAAACCCCAAACCCCAGGCGGGCGTCTGCGTCGTGTGGTTGTATATCCTGCCCGTTTCATTCTCTGGGAAATGACCCTTGGTCTTTCCATACTGCAGTAAGTGAGAAGTGTGTCCAAATGTTTGATAATTTCAAACTTAGGTACTTTCTGTTTCGATTAATATTTAATCAGATATTTTAAAATTGATTTTGTTATACTAGCCAAGCGGTAGCTACTTTGAGGTGTGATGCTTATAATTTATCCAAATTTTAAACATGTACACAGGAATCGGATCATTTAATCTTGTATGTGGGGACTGAGACCGGAGGAGGGAAATTGTGGTTTTTGTGGTTAAAATTGACACTCTTTAAACGCTAATTTAATAGTGACTACCTTTGTTTATTATCATCACGAATTACCCTTTTAAATTGTTCCAGAAACAAATGCAGTTCCTGAGATTTTATATTAATTTTAAGTATGAAACTTTCATAGCTTAACTGCAAGCCTTGAATTATTAATTGTGAACTGCTTCCTTGTACGTTCCCGGTCTCTTTTTCCTTTGGGTTGATATTCACAAAGAGATACTGTAACCTTCACAAATTTTCGAACTGTCTTATTTTATGCTCTCTTATTTGCGTATTAATACCAGCCATTTCCAGCTTTTTTCATTATAGTACTGCTATTTGTTCCAGTCAGTGCCCCTCAGAAATCGCATCTCATCCGTCTATATTCTGCTCTGTTTTCATAGTCCCGCATTCTGATCCTTGTAATAGAATCCCTTTTTCTGCTGTAACTATATGATTTTATGACGTTGTCCTTTCATGTATAATTAAGCAATGCTTTTTATTGTTTTACGTATTAGAGTCTGTGTAATTCGGTATTAATATAAATTCTTTATTAACGTAGATCATCGACTCTGCTTACACTTGAATTATAATGGGTCGACTGATTGTAAAACTGACGTCGTTTATTGAGTTAAGAAACTTGAATTGACCTATATAACAATTACGACAACGTGAACTTGAAATAGCAACTTTATAAAAGAGACGACTTGTTGTTTCGTATATTCATGAGTACATTTTAATATCCACTCATAACGCGAGGTAAGTCATAGCATTAGGAGGATAATATATTCCGGTAGTCCTATTACACATTCAGTCAGGGAGGAAAAATGAGTTCGAGGGAATATGAATTAAAGATTATTACTAAAGATTTTTTTTGCAATTAAAAATGGCCGGCTTTTTTAATTTGTAATTCTGTCAGTAGTCTAATTTTCATCATCGGTCCTTAAAGGTGAACTTGCGTAGTTAAAAAATTCATCCCTTTTATTTCCAAACATAGAAGTACTTAGTTGATTATCATTTGACGACGGTGTATCGGATATTGGAATTATGTAACTCGGAATCACGAATGCGAGAATTATTGTGAATGTATGCCTGTACAGAAGGATGGACTATGCTCCCGGCGATCCCTTCCAGAAACTGAATAAACACAAACATTGTCACTTAGGCTCGCCGTCCAGTATAATTGCGCACAACGCTTCAACCTACAGCTAAAGCGCTCGACGAAAGTTTATATATAATTCGTTATGTAGCACTCACAGAACTACTTATAGACGTCAGTAGTCAACAGTAATTATCTGATAATTAGTAGGTGATTGCGCAAGTTTAACTGGATTAAACAGTGCGTGTTACGGAGGATCTGGTTACATATGCACCTATAAATATCTTCAAATTTGACACCTGATTGTGGTTGAGATTCTGTGAGATCTGTCTTATTATGTGATAAATAATAAACACCAAGCATGAAAATGACCGTCTCTTGGGTTGTAGCGCCGTGTAGTCTGGTAGATGTCTACAGACGTTTTAGAAGCGGTTGCTGCCGCTGAAACGTCGGTTTAACTTCTGCCACACAACGCTGTGCTATAATCGAGAAGGCCATCATCATACTCGTCGCCGTGAGATTCAAAAGTCTCATTTTGTGAGAATGGTTGGTCTGAGGGAAGGTACTCGAATGCCAAATATGAACCAGGCGTGTAAATGTGATTTGTGCTCAGAAATCTCGACTGGCTTAGCAGCTATCATGACAGGTTTGTCTTCAGGCGAATGGTGGGATACTCTCGTACGAAATGCTTGCCTGCTCATCGTTCATAGCCACATTCCTATTCTTTTTGATGTAATATGTGTATAACCCTTTCAGGTGCCGTTAAAACCCTACTGTGTTCTAGATCCACGCAGCAGATTCAGTGAACTCGTTCACTGAACGATGCTGTAACCTACTTTGTTGCACTGCTGTTTATTTGCTCACTGTGCCTGTATCACAAGCGTCATACCGCATAGAGGAACTTTCAGATTATCCATCACCTTGTGCAAATCAGAAACTTCCGCCCACATGTGTTGTTTCAAGTTCAAGTCTCACCATGCTATGAGGTGGTCTTGAGTGTTGTGACGTATAACACAGACATACGATGGTCGTGTGTTCGACGTATCCACAGTTGAGTTCGTACATAATTACCACAACATTAATATAAAAATAAATTGTAACAATTTGAAATTCAAATGAAGACAATTTCTTACTTTGCTGCTAGTGGAGATAATTTTTATCTTCTCACGTGGAGTTCAGTAATGCCGTGTGGACAGAGACAACAGATGTCACCTTCATCCTTATTTGACGCCGAAGCGATGCGATATCCAGGCATTCCTTAGTTAATGCGTATCCACCGTTATGATAGTCCACTTTTTTTTTGGTTCTGGGTTGTTTGTAACATATGATAATTTATTTGAGGTTTCACATTCAAGAATATTGTAAGGATGCTTGCCCGGTGAATAACCAAGTCTATGTATATTGAATGTGAGACTGGCATAAGTGACTGGAACTATTAAGACTGCTACCTTCATAGGTTTACAAAAGCTGATATTGTACTAAACACGACCTCGTTCAGAGTAAAATTTTCTTTTAGTTATGGGTGTTACTCTATGTTTACGAACTCAATATGTCTCACATTTTACAAAACGCATTGAAATAAGTAAATGACGGTGTGTGGTCTATATTCTTTTGATACAGCCAGTCGTCGTCCAAAGATAAAGAAGACTGAAGGACGAATATTTATGGCCCAGCGACCTTACCTGTGCACTTTCGAGGACATCAGAACTTCATATGTTCACTCGTAAGGGCGACACGACCTGACGTAGGGACCGAGCCATAGTTAAACACTTTGAAGGGGGCTGATACCATGTATGAACTCGTACTGTTTTAATCTGTTTCGCTTTCAAGGTACTCGCCAGGAAATTTTCAGGAACAGTGCAATGAAACCGAATCAAGAATAATAAATTAAGCTTATTCAAAATGTCCGTGCATCTGTGTTTTAATTTTTAAGTTGTTCAATGCCCAATGCTAGGCTGTGACAAAAGAAAAGTTCTAGCAGCGTGTAGCGTTACTATGGCAACATACGTCTTCTGTTTCCTGTATTTTAGAATATGAAATGTCAAAGTAAATATATTAGATTTCATCACAATATACGCAAATTACAGTAGACCTATCAGTAGGACAGTGAAATCAGGTAGTTTACTTTCGGTTGTACATAAACCATCGAATGACGACAGAAAATGGATGCAGACTTGATGCTAGCGAAACCTCTTGGAAAGGCGCGTCGAGTGAATTTGCTATCAGTCATCTGAGAGTCATCGACTATTAAATGGCTATTCGGTTCATTTATAACATTTTATTTGCACAGGAAGATGCAGGAGAAAGGTCACAATGAAAAGTATGTTAAAGTGGTAACAAGATAGAAGGAAAAGTGACACCGCTTCAAATGAACGAGTAGTGTGATGTGTGCATGCGAAGGGACTTACTCTCCATTTTAGAGTCACATTGAGCACATTAAGCTTTGACCCTACAGTTAACCCCGGTTAAGTCTGTTCCTTTGACTTCTCACTCATCCTCATCAGTGCAATAACTGGTGCTCCTAGGGCTGTTCAAACAAAAATGACGTATATCAGACCCTTATTCTTCAAAATAGACTTTGGTGTGCACTGGGTGGTGTTTAGAAACTTATAAAGAATTCTACGTATAACAGGCTAGGATATTTCATTGCTTAATTAAATCATGTTCCGGAACGGGTCAATGTTACTTTACTCTTTGACTGTTTGATGATGATTATGAAATCATGTATTTATTTGGATTAGTTTTCTGTTACGCGATTTGTATACTGGTACGTGCGTGCGAGTGAGAAGGTAGTTGCGTTTGCAGATAATGCACTGGAATTTCTTAAAGGAAAGAAATTGTTTTGTGTGCCAGTAAATAATCAAATTATCGAAAATATTTCAGATACAAGCTGTAGTTCGTAAAATATCAATATTTCATACTGAGTGAATTAAATTGATAAATTATATCTGAATGTCATGAACTATTTGGATTCATACTGCATCGATATGAGCCAGAAAGGAATTTTCCTGACATCTTATGATGCATATCTAATATAATTCAAGTTGTCCTGTGAAGCAAGCACCTTTAATTAACCTGTAAGAATTCCAAATTTGATCTAAATCAATGGAGACAGACACAAAAGACTTTTACATTATTCGTTCATTTTATCCATTTTGTAAAACGACTGCATGATCTGGCTGGAAGGACTCGAGGACTGTGAGGAGATTTGGAGCCTGTGGTGGAGGCTGGTAGGGCCTTTCCACTTTGCGCGATCGTTGCGTTAGTTGCCGCGTGTCCTAGTCTTAGCGGCACAGTCGTCAAATACTTTATATTATTTTTCAGTTTACGTAAGAAAAGGAAATATAAATATCGCTCTGGTATAGTCAGTTGAGAAGCAAATCCAGGAGTTACATAACGTTTTCGTTTATCATTCTTGTGAGTTTATCACGAGATTTATTCAAGATTTTTCACCATTACATCACTATCGTCTCTCTCTTGTACAAAGTGTTCATATAGGGCATCATGTCCAAATGTCCACAATGATAATGTTATGACTAGAAGCGGATCTGTTATAAATTGTTCCCAGCTCACACGTACATGAAAATGAACGCAACGGATGCGGGCTACTAGACCTGCCCTTTTCATCAGCTCTGTGACTCTTGTATTGTTATTCATGAATACGGCTAATAAAGACGATTCTGCATTTTTAAGGAACGACATTTCTTTTAAGCGAATATTACTAGCATCCGGGGTAGCTCAGTCAGTATAGTGACTAGCTACGGGCTGGACGACCGGGGTTCGATCCCCGACAGGGGCAGAGGATTTTTCCTCTAGCCTCTGCGTCAAGTGCCGAGGTCAGGAATGAGTAGGAGCTATACCTCCACTCCCCCCAAGCGCCTACATGGCCTATAGTGGGACAAACTTTACTTTACTTTTACTAGCAGCAACAGTTAGTGGTTAATTCGCAGAGTGGAAAATACCAAGTCTATACCGTGTTATGTCTAGTTTTGTGGGAGAGTTCCAGTAGAGCTTCTCGGATTCCAGGCCCATGCACTCAAAATTAACGAACCAGGAGACCAGCGTCATCTAATAAGCAGCAAGAAAACCAGTGGATAACAGAGCAGGGTCTTTCACGATGTAATAATGACTTCCCGTTCCCACAGGCTAGTTCTTTGTAAAACAAAGCGACGTTTGTGACATTTAAGGTTCTTACTGTGGCGGGTATGAAGATGGCATCCTCCTCGGATTTTGCGCCGTGTAGTCTCGTAGAAGTTGTCCGACGTATCAGAGGTGCTTGCTGCCTCCATCATCAGGGCGACGAGTAAGCTGGGGTCGAAAAAGCGTTGTCCGGCCAGCAATGATTTACATTTTTAACATCTAAATGCATAGTTTGGTTAACAGTAGGTGTATCTCTCTTATATATACTGTCATTATTTTGTACTCACGGTTACTGGTATTTATTACGAGTCCATATTTTTAACCTACAAATTGATGTACGTTTTCACCATCAGATTAATCGATTAAAGTGTAGATTGTCAGTTCTCATTAACTATTAATTGTTAATTTATTAAAATACGAAGTGAGAGACAACTACAATTACTGTATATCATGTCTTTAAAATGACGAGGTGTACGTATCTTGGTTTATTTATCGGAGATTTATCAACTGTTTATGTTACATAGCATCGACTCACATGATTAGACTGATAAAATAATAGGAGGAATAGTGGTCAGACGCTGTTGTTTAGTGGCAGGTTAATGTGATATTGCGAAGTGTTTGGAGAATTTGAAGCATGTCACTAAAAATGCCTAAATACCGTGTCTCGGGACGAAGTTCGACCACGGAGCATGTAGAACACGTAACAAGAACGTTTACAGTCACACCCGAAGATAGTAAAGATGTGACGAGGGTATGTGGTAATGGACTTGAGTTAGTTATGCCCGCATGCTGCATGTTGGGCGGGCGATTAGCGTGTCCTTGATGGGTACACGGCCAGGGGCCACAATAGGCTATAGTCTCAGCATATTTTCCTGCTACTTCTTTATTTCCATTTAATATTTTTCGGGCCTGTCTTTGTTTCTTTATTGAAGAGACTATCCTGTAATAATATAATGCTCTTGGTGTTGGGCTAGCGTGCTGGACTGTGCGTGGTAAGATTTGATCGGGATCACGGGGAATGTTGTTGTTTTAAACCATATAAAAGTTGTCGTCAACAAAAGATGAATATTTTTTGAAGGTCTGTTAAGTCTACCTTAACATTGTTTTAGGACTCTGTAGAAGGTGGCGTTAGTATCGCTCTCACCTTACAATTTAATGTGGCCGTCATGTTGATAGTACCGGTTGTAGGAAATTGAAATGTAGCAGCCTCTAGTGGCATAATGTCTATACTAAATTTAATAAAAATCCGTCCAACAGTTCTCGAGTTAAAAGAAACGGACAGACACTATTATTTATCTGTGCCCATGAGAAGGTATTTTAATGGCTATTTTGTTTCCATAGAGGTTAAGTATGGAAGCAAAATTCGTCATTGATTTCAGAAGTTATTTGTAAGTAAAATAATTTTAAGCTTCAAAGAGAGACTGGACGGAAAAAGCGTTTACAGCTCATCATCGTGTTGATATCGACATACATGATCTTGTTCGAGACCCGACTAGTTCACGTGGGATTCGTTTTCTTGGCCAATAAATATGCTGCCTAATGAACAGACACACACACACACACACACACACGAAGTCCCACTTGAAGGCCAGACCAGATAGGACACAGACCTCTAAGAGGAAGGCCTTGCTTTAACAAGCAAGTCTAAGTACAGAATTGGCCAGAATTATATGTTCTTTCATAATTTCCTTCTATGACAATGTTGAAACTTCCAATGTGCATGATACTCTTATTATTAAGTGTAACAAGACTGATAAAGTATACAGTACTTAACAGGCGCATTTGACAGACATGCTCGGAAAAGAATTGATGTTTTTGTGTGCTGATTGCCAACGTGCAAGCCTGTCTGCTGATTTATAATGCTACGTGTATAAACAGTACAAAGGTTTCAGTGTTCGTTATTATTACACGCGCACTCTCTAAAAAAGAAAATTAAAATCATAGGCATATAGCTTACGTGATGTATGGTTCAAAGTCGTATTGTAATGGAACACAAAACGAACAGAGCAAAGCAAATCCGATTTAAATGCAATATAAACTCAGTGATGACTCGCTTTTGATTTTTGTTATTGTTCTGCTGAAGTAGCTGATGAATTTATTTTTGTGTGGAGTGAGTTATTGTGATCAGATTCCATGAAGAGAATGTTACGCGCTTGTGCAAAATGTTCGTCAAAATTTTCCGATCTAAATTAAAATCAAGATGGCTGGACAGATTTTCGTAACATTGTCCAATATAAAATTTCTTTAAAATCGGTTTATCCATTATAGAGTTTTTTCCATGCATACGAACAGACGAACGAACCGAGCGATTTTAATAGACGCTCTGAAAGTAGGCGAACGCGTCTAAGAATCTTAAGTTTTTAGGAATTTGTACCGAGAACAGAAATTACAAGTATCAGTCTTGTAATTATTTCAGCCTTGCTGTATGGACGTTATTACTGTATTGACTTATATTCGTAGTAGTGGTGGCGTATTATGGTTTCTTACTGCAAAGAAGGCACACACTTAATGACGCAGAAATTAGTAATAGAACATGTTATGCAGTCTCGTTCTCTGAATGCGAGGAGTTAGTCACTTTTTATACTGCACTGTTTGCAAACTTACGCTTCAAGACTGGTCTACAGCTAATGGCCTGTCTCTACTTTCGATTATTATAGCCAAACTTTTTTTCCCGGTTGAAAGAAAAATACAAGAAAATCGTAGGCCTATTATCAGTATGCTAACACACATAAGTAATGTAATCTGCTTTGTGGCTGGGTGTAGTTTTATTCTTAAGATTGAATAGCCTATTATGTTTCTTTTTTTTTTCTTGTACGAACCTTGACTAAAATGTACTCTCTGTAAGACAGTTACACTAAAGCTTCTGTTCTTTATTCTCAGTCTGTTCGAGTAGAGAATACGCTTTTGTTAGTGTCTAATTGTTATAGATTAATTTGAAATCTCCACTTTGCCCGTATTAAACCATGTATGTGCTATTGTAGACGTATACCAACTGTTTTTGGGCCTCTTAAAGTCAAAAAATCCCCACTGGAGGACAAAATACATTTCGACAACTAGGTGACGAACCAACTCCGCGGATTAAAGTCCTTTTTTATGAGCTAATAGTAGCTTATCTGGCCAGTAAAATCCTCGCCTTTTGTGAAAACTGACTATTTATTACCGTATTGACGCGGACTGGACCCTATCCTCAATCAAATTAATCTACCTTATATTCGTAAGAATTTATAACTTGTGTTGGGCAAGGCCGTGGTCTAGGCAACATGGAGTTTTCCTCCGGGGGGCTTCCCCGGTTTCTCTGTGGCATCCCAACAATTACTCCATTCACACACACAGAAGAAGGCAATGGCAAACCACTTCTGAATCATCTGCCAAGAACGTATATGAACAGGTCCCAGTCCGAGAAAAGGATGGAAGGATCCTGTTCGTATGGACCTGTCGTCAGACAGAACACTAAATAAATAAATAAAATATTCGTAAAGTCTTTATACTTAAGACCAGTTTTAATATTTTCCACTGATCTACACGTAGGTCTCTTAAGTGGTTCTTCCCATTATGTTTCCCGACTGAAAATCTATGTGCATTTATCATTTTACCATGCTTGCTACGTACCCTTCCCATCGTCACCTTGATTTAAGTTACTCTTCCACAGTTCGGTTTTTTTACCTAGGCATCCTGTCTTAACTTTCAAATCCACGTTTTTTTGCACTGTGACGAATTTCTACGCCAATTTAGAAATCAAGCACAGTTATAATTTCTTTTTACATTTTAATTTCTCGGTTTCTGCGTAGAAGAGGGAAGCATAAAAGATTCTGAACAAGAGACTAGCAAAAATTGCCCGAATTTATTATATTTGAAGCCTAAGTTCTTTGTAAACGTAGTTTTGCTATGTTGCTGTCGTTCCAAAAATAGTGCAGCTCTGCCACATTAAAATAACATAGAAGAAAAAAAAAACTCGTGTCTTTCAATCACGTATTGTAATCTGTAACAGCTGTCATTATATTTTCTTTCAGCTGCATTAGCTGATTGCGAGACGTGTGTACAATAGCGTGCGACATGAAGGAAAACTGGTGAACGTCCTCGCACATTAAATGCTGTGTAGCGAAATATAACAAACGATAGCATCTCAAGGCAATCAGGAAAGAGAGAGAATTGAATTACGACAGTCCTTTTCCTAAGTGACTACATTTCAGCCTCCACACATCAGTCGCATTTCTACAGCCGTAAACCTATATTCAGTACAAAATAAACGTGTAAAATTTATTGACTTTTTATTTTATTAGTACAAGGTTTGAGATTTATTTAGCGCAGGTAGGCCTATATTTTTACACCATACGCGTCCTGAGGAATGCATTTCCCTTTCGTAAAGCACGCTTTAAGGTATTGAGAAGTCTTCAGTACTTCAAATGTTTTGGATACTTCAGTATGGATTGTATTATTCTTCTTCCTCTTTTCTTTTGATCTTGCAGGTCGCTTGTCCGCCCACAGCTGTATTAGCATTTCTCCCTCGTCCAGTTTCCAATTTTCTACACGTTTCCCACTCAGCAGTGTTCATTCTTTGTGTTTCTGAATATCCTACTTTCTTTTGTTGAATTGTGTTGTATGCCGTACCTTTTTTATCTTTCACGTCTTGTGTCACGGGTTCTATGAAAGTCGTTCTTCCTTCTTTGAGACCTGTTTGGGGTTGTTAGAGGGTGCAAGAGTAAGGTATTTTGAACGGAAGCCCTTGTGTATATTTCTTTAAATTACAGACCTGAAATGTTTGGAAGCTCTAGAAATAAAATGTGGTCTGAACCACGAAGAGCACGTGAAGCCCTTTAATTGAGAGCCCATTGAACTGTGAAGTTTACTGAAAGGACGAGACCCTGGTAACATCGGTTACAAAGTTCCTGCGCCGGATATTCGATCCAAAGATCCGCAATACGTAGGCGGTCCGCAATGTTTTCGAAGCTGGCGACACGGCATATAGAAATAACGGATGCATATAAATAGTCGCCCATATTCGCCAATAGTCGAATAATATAGCTCGTCAGTGAAGGAAAATAACAAGAAACCTATAACTTCCATATTGTTACTATAACCAAATTGTTGTAACAAGAAGGACAGTTGTAACATGAGGTAGGAACCTGCCGATCGATATAATAGACCAATAGAATAACAATGAACGCCTCCTTTAAAGAAAATAAGAAACAAAGCTTGTACATCATCATTATGCCATGTATGGGCTAGTCCGAGCCACTCCCAAGTCCAGTAGAACAACTTCAGTACGATTTTCTGGTCATTTTTCATTTCTCGATTGCTTTTCTTTGTCGATTACGCCAATCACTACACAAATATAGAGACACCAGTCAACAACTTGCAATTCGTAATGCTTACAACAAAGTATTACATACTATATTACTTGAACGAATCATGCGTTTAACACCATTTGTCATAATCGCTTCCTCACATCTTGATCCACTTCGTGTATTCTAACTCTCGACGTATAACTTTTAAAAAATCCCAGGCTTCGTGTCTGTATATTTTTCGGCTTTTAACAAGCATTCTATCAGTCGACGACAAAGATGGCTTACGTTAACAACTGTGGGGCAAAACGTGGACGCACCCGTTTCCAGTAAGCCAAGTAGTTAATGCACGGCTTGACCTGAAACCAGGTTGATCCCTTACGTTTAGTGGTGCTAACCTGAAGAAGCCTTCACAAAAGTGCTCTTTACACAATTTGTAAACCTACGCGTATATATCATCTCTCATAGTCGATACGTGCCTGACTACAACGATTAATGACGTAATTAAATCAAAACACGTAGGCCTAGAAGTCATGTTAAGATTTTTACTAATGACAAAGTTATCTTGGTAGGCCTGCATTTTGAACCTTTAAGAACTGTGTGTTAAATTGCGCTGAGTCTCCCATTACGCGGACAGATTTAAATGTAAAATGCCTCTACAGGTTCGAAGCGATCCTCGTTAGAGGGAAAAATTGTCCGTATGTAAAGATATATGTTGATAAATCTCATTTTACGTGGGGCAGAAACACGCCCCAGGGAATTTACGTACGTTGTGTTTCAATTTTAATTACTTGTTTAATAAATGTTTGAAACAATACCGGAACTAATTACACTGAGAACGTAACAATTTATTGTCAGTCAGAAGATGAACAACTGGAGATCTCTTTGCGCTGTTTACGTTATTGTAATCTGCCCTTGAGTGTACATTACTCGAAAAACAATAAATTATACAACCACATAAGTCAGGCGTATCTATTGCGATGTATGAGATTTATTTCGTTCTCAATTGTTCACTAACGACATATTTTTATTCGGCAGGAAAACATTATTCTTGAACAAACGGAAATCTGAAGTCCACCGAAATCATATATCAAAGTTTCTTAAGGATTAAAGTCGTCTTATTTGTGTGACGATTATATGAAATCGAGTTTGCACTGTAGAACTTTGTGGCGAGCTGAAACTTTGTATTGTGAGACAAACAGGCCGAAGGAGTTGGACGTGTGTTGTTTACTAGGGAAGATAAAAGAATATCGGGCCACTCGGTACTTCACGTCAGGTGGTAATTGGTTTTGATTTCTGCTCCAGCTGCTTCACACAGCTCAAGTTTGTATACTCTTGTACCTTAATCTGTTTATACATTGCGTCATGTTGAAGGTCTACAAACTCCGCTGGCCGTTCACTCATTGTTTTGTCTTCTCTGGAGACAGCTGTGAAAACTTTATCTTCAGAATCCAAAGGATATCAAGGAATTTGTTTGAAGATAATAACACAACTGCGGGAGGAAAAGTTGAAATTATACAATGATGAGAATTCCATCTTTTTATTCAAATGTTTGGGTAAGAAGGGTAAATAATAGTAATATTCATGTAACAGTAATGCTGAACTATGTTTTATATGTGTGTGTGTGAAAGAGAGAGAGACACACACAGCCTAAAGTACCCCAACCCCACCCAACCTAACCTAACCTAACCTAAGCGAACCCTGCCTTAACCCCTGGAGTGATAATATCGTGACCTTGACATGACATTGACATCCGTGACCTCAACTTGACATGAGCATGGTCCACCTTTAAATTACCTTGAAAATTTTGAAGGCCTCTATTCTGCAAACCCTTGGGCTAATATTGTCAGTGTCTTAGCTTGTGCCGCCCTCATCGCTTCGAAGGAACCGTATACAGAACTGAGTCTGTGGTACTGTGTAAGTGATTTATCTCCAAGGCTTTTTTCTGTGTCCACATTGTTTATAAAACCTTGTGGTATTTAGCCGCATGCAATATGAAACAGAACATCAACAGCAAGGATTTTACTGTAATTAAGATTAAAGCGTGTAACAAAATTCTGTTTTAGTGCATTTAGAAGATAGACCGAGTTCCAGAGAATGGAAAGATTGCGTATTCGTAGTACTTGAACATAATAAAACAATGAAGTTGCTTCTGACCTGTTGTGTGGCCAGGGTGTTTATCATTGTAAGTGAAAGAGATGTGGATCTTCTCCACGTGTTGTGCTTGGCAAAAGGCCCTCAACTTTAGAGATCTCTGTCCTGAAAACATTGATCATTGTATTATAGAAAGGAGCCATGTAGCATGATGTCATAATGAAGACGTAACGTTAATGAAGTGTAATCATTTTTATACGTCGTAATAACATCACGGATGTTGCATACGAGATGTTGTTATGATACTCACTAAGTGTCGAGGCTAAATAGAAGACGCCAAGGGCCAAACCACCAACAGATCTGTCATTTTTCTGTATAATAATAACGAACCGTGGGACCTCTGTCATGCTGGTTGCACGAATTACGTTCCACAAATATTCAAGTAGTGCCATGTTTGGGTTCCAAGGACGTTCGTTGATCCGGACCCACGTAATATCAACTTGCTGACTTGACGGAAATGCCTTTACAAATAGGATTACTCAACTATTGAGCTGCAAGGTTTGATTCTGTACATCCAAAGCTAAATCTGTTTGTCTTCAAATAAAATCCTGTACCCATGTTTTCCACTGCTTATATCCAATTTTAAATCAGCACGTGAGACAGA
Source organism: Zootermopsis nevadensis (assembly GCF_000696155.1). The sequence goes on from NW_019064389.1 coordinate 19,214, forward strand.
AATAGGTTCATGAATTCATCTTGTATAACTCCTAAATGTTTACAGATCTGTAGTGAAGTCTGAACGTAACTGTATGTGTTAAGAAGAAGTGGCTTATGAATCTCAGTCGGTGTAATACCACGCTGTGGTACCACCAGTTTACCGGGATTAGCAGTGGCCCCAGAAATTAGAACGAAGATAACAAGAATTGAAATTGAATAACATGTGTTGGTGGTGAGTGAGATGTGGCTAGCTTATCGTTCATACAAACAATGAGAGGAAGAAAATGCAAAAATTAAAGTCTACACAATTATCGGCACTGGCTTTTTGGAAGATTTGTTTGATTACGTCTGGGGAAACAAAATTCAACTGCTTGGTGCCCGGAGGTCCGAAACAGAATTGGTATCGTTATGCAATATTTTTTTGTTATTAATTAGTCTTACTTTAAGCTAAATTAAATATCTTATATTATTGCGTTATGAAATTTATAGTTTTAATCAGTTCACGTAAGTGAAACCGTTGAAAGGTGTGTATTTTACCGGTGCGTTCTCAGTCTTGATTTCCATACTCATTAATTTGTACAGATACAAGTCAATTTTTGCAAATATAATCATACCAGAGATATCACACTTACGCACATGGAATTAGAACTTTTTTTTAAAAATATTTGTTGCACGGAAAAGTTTTTAAATGAACGGTGTAAATGACATATATATTTTCAGGTCATGAAACAAGTTTTGCGCGTATGATAAGCTGCTCTTTAACAAAGTCGATACTGCGCGTGTTTATAAAGCCGATATGAACCAAACTGAAATGCGCTCAATAAATTTAGTACAGACCTTAGATTCCATTTCATAAAAATCTACCCAATAATTTCGGAGATGAAACGTGAACGGGCGTACAAAAAAAATTCCCCATTTTATTAGCACGTATAAAGGACGCATAACGCGCATGTCTTCAGATAAACATCGAGATAATAACGGTTGTTTTACGAACCAGAACCCTTGGAACATGATGATGGGGGGAGACGCTTATCTGAGTTGTGTCTGTGTGATGCGGTTTTGAGATTACATGAATGTGCTTCACGTATCACAACTGAAAGGTGTTGAGTAACCCGACTAGAGCTGTAGATTTCGTCACTTCTCAACAAAGCCACGGTCACAGATGAGCTGCTGCACAGCATCAGCGAAAAAAACTTGATATTTCCACGGTCACACGCATCTTGTGTTAAAATTTTTGTCAGATATCGACCAGTTCGTTGTGTTGCTTTTGTTAAGGTTAATTCATTGTCGCAAAGGAAAGTGTCTATACGTACTACATCATATTCTAGTTTTGTTCAAAGCACATATGTTTCGTTGATTTTTGTAGATTAGAACCTTTTGATAGATAGGTTATACAGCTTAATGTGGTGACTGTTACCTGCCTTGGCTAATTAAGGACCTTGTATCTGACCTTCTGTCGTAGCCTTTGTATCGGCCAACACTCCCTTACAGGCGGATCTGGTTTTGTCTGGATCCATAAGGGACTCAGATCTGGAAATGACTGTCGTCTAGTAACACTCAATTTCTTCGTTTTTCTCTAAGTTTCACGTTTACAGTCAAAAACAAGAAATAGGATTTCTTTTTTGTAAATTTAACTGTGGCGCTATGAAATTACATCATCGTTTCGATTATATTCCCATAATATAAAGTGCAAAATTCGATTAAATATGCTTTTTATACTCATCTTGTAGTCAGAAACGTGAACAGCTGTTAAATATTCTGGTTTTGTTTAACACAATGCTATCGGTTTTGATCATCCGAGTATCTGATACAAAGTTACGAAGAGGAGGTAGCATTTCGTGTTACTATACAAAGTAAGATTTTGGGGTAATGCTCACATTTCTGTAACACCCCTCAAAGAAAAATAAAGTCGACCCATTCCCTTCCAATTCCCTATTGAAATAAATGCGTTATGAAGACCGTTTGTATTTTCTTGAAAGTCTCTTAAGAATGAGTTTCTTCACTCAGTTCTTTATTTAGATAAAATATAGTCTGTGAGTTTGACATGATTTTTTTAATGGTGAAAATTTAATGAGAAATTTTAGAAATTCCTGCCTTAGATGAGGTCAACCCTTTAAAGCTGAAGCTCTCTTACACAACTTCTCATATGACGACACCAGAGAAATAAGATACAACAGTAGTAATGCGACGCCTGCTAAAGATTCCTTCGTTAGCGAGCATGAGCTGGTGAAACCGCGCGCCACGACGGTCGAAAATACGAAGTTGGAATATCGACACAGAGCATCGCAACGCCTTTCGCCCCCAACGCACCACATGATGTCATACCTGGCACAAATGAACATCGGAATGACATCGGACACGATGTTGAAAAACCAACGGTAAGACTTGCCATGCCACTCGTTCATAAGCATACAAACGACGCCACAATTAACGCAGGGGAACTTCAGGAGGCCATTGGAATTTACTCTAGAAAACGACGCTGTGTGGCGACGTCACCAAAACAAGCAATAATTATTATTGATAATTTTCGGGATGCCTTTGTACACAAAGTTACAAAACAGACGAGTATCGCGATACCTTTCGTCGTAATGCCCCCAAATGCCATGAACCTCGAAATGTCGTCGGACATGCCGCTGGAAAACCTACGTCAGTCATCGACTCAAATCCCAACCTAACCCAATCTGTCGTGACCTGTCCTGATCTGCCCTGACATGTCAAAACCTGTCCCTCCGTGACCGCCACTAAACTGAAGGTCGATGTATCGTGACACAGACTTTATCTCATCAGTTGGTAGATCCTGCTTTGCGTGATAAAAAAATTAATAACATCACCTCCCCTTGTAAATAGAAGTAACCCCACCCTTATTCCCTACTCTATAAAATTAAAAATTCTGAGTGAAACACCATTCATACATCTCGTAAGAAGATTGTGAAAGCCTGATCTTACGGAAATATGCTCAAACCTGCGTTTGTATGACCCCGTTTACTTCATGTTAACATTTCATACGCAATATATGATTAGAGCTAGTGCAACGCTTAGTCATATAGACCTACAGTTCAATTACAACTGAATAGCACTGAAAGTCTAATTGATACACATGAGAGTTGGAGTTTTATTTATGCAAGAAGGAATATTATTTTTATTGCTTGCCGTACAAACACGTCAGACCTGAAATGTTAAAAATCGTGCTTCTTAAGACCAAATATTGAATTACGTCATGACCAGTCTATCTAGAATTCTTGTATAACACTCGTTCGCTTGAAATATCTGAACTTTGGTTTGTTGAGCATGATTATAGTTCCCATGCAATTATATTGCAGTGCATTAAAATGCAATTTACTGTTATAAAAATATTGTCTTGTAGTGGCATCTTTATGTCACCCAGAATCGGTTGACGTACCGTTATTTTCAGGATTGCTAACAACAGAAATGTTTAAATTACGTGACTGACATAGGATATTCTCAGTTACGTTAAACTGAAAATAAAGAATGTTAGTAAATGTAACCGTTGTGACCGAGGTAAATTTGAGTATGTCTTCAAATTTTATTGAAACTCGAGAATATTAAATTTTATGCAAATCCGTTCACCTATTAGTGTCCTCGTTATGTGTACGGACAGACTAATGGATGGACGAAAGTGATTTAATAGGCGCGGGGTTTGAACGAGCCTAAAAGTGAATGAGCAATGTCGAACATACATTGAACTTGTCACCAAGAAAATACAAGAAGTGTGCGGATAATTTTGGTCCTGCTTGGCGTGGGCCTTGTGCCGCTTGGTCTCTGGGACCGTGAGTTCGAATCCCACTCAAGCCATGGATGTCTGTCTGTGTTGTGCTGTCCTGTGTACAGGTAGAGGCCTTGCGACGGGCCGATCCCTCGTCCAAGGAGTCCTACCGAATGTCCATAGATCGAACCAACGAAAAGTTGGGACCCGCAGTGCTCAGACACTTGAAGAACGGGTCGTTCCCAGTATCCCAGTTGTAGTACTTCGCACACTGTGTATCTCGGCGTTGCATTTTGAGACATAAAACATAAACTTCATAAGGAATGGACGAACAATGAAGTTTATTGGCAAGTTGATCTCGTGGGCGTATCTAACCGTGTATTACATACATAATCGCCCCCCCCCTCCCCCCCGCGTTGTCAGACTTATAACAAAAGGTCCATGGCTAGCTGCAAGAGCACGATCCTTGGTCGTTCATCTTCGAGTACTAGGCGAGGCTCTTTTGTTACTCCATTCACTTTTACCATTCTTGCCATAAGAGAAACACTGCGTTGTGCCGTCAGTTTAAACGCGGACAATATGGAGCACGAAAGCGAAACTACAAGCTAGATATTTGTCTAATCTGCTTAAGGACTCTTTACAATACAGAACTGGGTGTATAAAAACTAATTTCTTCTGTCAAGCGTAACGACGTGTAGTAGATGTTTATTTTACTGTCCTTGTGTAGAAACAACATCTGCAAAAACCCCATACAAATGTCACAGTCTGTCAATTGATTGCATGAAATGTCGTGTGAACGTGACACGTTGGAAGATGTCTTACCGCTACTTGTCACCTCAATTGCTTCTTGAAAGCTAAAGTTTTCCTTGTGCTTAATTAAGCACCACACCTCGAAGATGTAACCGTGTTATTTGTTAAGTGAAGTCTTATTGGGGAACCCACAGTATGTATAGTGTGGAGTGTACAGCTTTACGTGTATGTGTATGTAGTGAAAGCATATTACGTAAAACTCATTGCGAATTATTTAATGTTCTGTGTTGATATTCTTTAAAAATATGTTATTTTGTACTGATATATATATATAACAATTAAACTCCATTGGCCAACTAGGCAACACGGAGTTTTTCTCCGCGGGCTTCCCCCGTTTCTCCGTGGCATCCCAACAATTACTCCATTCACACACAGAAGAAGGCAATGGCAAACCACTTCTGGATCATCTGCCAAGAACGTATATGAACAGGTCCCAGTCCGAGTGAAGGATGGAAGGATCCTGTTCATATGGACCTGTCGTCAGACAGAACACTAAATAATAATGGCCAAATAAGTCTTGGAACATTCCCAAAAGATCTTCTCTTTATTTGACCGTGCAAATAATATTTACTTTTTAACTCGAAGGTTTGTCTTCATTCCAAAGTCTGTTACTGACGCTTCCTAAATACAGAGTGACATTTGTAAAATATTTTATTCACGTTGTAGAGATTGCTTCTGTTCTTAGATTTAAGTTACTATTTATTACCGCAAAATGAAGGGCTTGATGGGAGGTAGCATTTCTCGTTGCAAAAATGTATGTCCTTTTACTCCATTTGTGTTTTGTTTTTATGATACAGTTACGGAACGTTTTGAATGCGCATTTTTCTTACGACTTCGCGCAAAGTCCTTCGGAAAAACGTGACAGATGCGTACACTGTCATCCCGAAGAGGATAAACTACTCTATTTTCCATATAATTTTGAGAAAAGTTGTCGCTGCTGACATTCATCTTGGGAGTTCCTATTCGTATATGCGCATGCTAAATGGGCACTTATTCTAGGAGATTCTTTTGTATTCTCGTAAAGATTCCCATAGGAATGGGTTCTGAGTGTTCTTCCAGGAGTCACATGGGAGACACTAGTATTTTTTCAGTTGTCGTAGAAATACGTAATTTTGGAAACATTTTCCATGAAAATAACTTTATAATGTTTTTCTAACATTAATTTAGAAGCAGCTGTATTAGTTTATGTCTATTCGACTTCTATTGCTGTCCTTCGTAACAACCTTTACACGTTGTGTATGCTAACAGCAAACAGAAACTCCTTGGGAGCTTTCTTTCCACAAAGTTCACAAACTAAGATTCCAAAATCACTTAATGGAGTGACTGAAGTTGTATGTCAGTTTCCGCTAACCATTATCAAGTGAATTTCATTTCGGTAGAGAGTGATTAAATAAAACTCTCACTTCACAGAGGGCTGACGGTGTCTGAGCCTATTTGGTTAAATGTTCATAACGAAATACGTAATTTATGTCATGAATTTTTGTACTGCCTGCAGGTTATTAGAAATCAGGTAGAATTTTATTTTATTTTATTACAGACAGTGCCGGTAAGACTCAAACTTTCAACTTCCATAAAATACGTCTCTCCATAAGGTGGGATAAAGAAAATTGCTACATGTATCTTTTAGTATAGGCCCATAGACGCATAATGTGAAGTGAAATAATATACATAATTTTGTGTTTGTGACACAATTTATTAATTTACATTAACTTTTAACATTTTGTTCCAATTTTGAAATGTCTCTCTGAGAAGTCAGGATAAATGCTTGATCTTTCTTATTTAATTTCGTATCACTCATCACGTCAAACTGCGGGAAATTAAACGCAGAAAAAACAACAAAACCCTGTTTTACGATAGACGTCCTTTATTTATACCGAAGATATCATCTTTAACTCCATGTCACAGTTTAAATATTTCTGAATACGGAACCCTAGATTCATCTCCGCATTTACAAAAGCGCCACCAGTGTCCGATCAACCTAATAACAAACCCGTTTCGAATATTAGGTCAGCCCTCCAATCTACACATAGGACTACCAAATAGGTTTTCCAATCAATATTTTGTAAGTATTTCTAGCTTCTATTCTTCCTGCTGTGACTCGAAACTTAGTCTGTGTAGTGACAACTGTCTTTTGGCCGATGTAATATTTTGTATGTCGGTGAGTTGTAAGGTCAAGTAGTTTATTGTTTTAATTATGAGGTCGAGGATAAAAAAAACTGTCTGGACAGCGTTCAGTGCGGGATTGCTTACCCCGGAACTCTTCATTAGATCCGCCTTCTGTTGTGAATACTGTGGACACAAGAGGACAGTGCATGCAACGACGAAGGTCACATTTTTACAGACAGAGAATCGTTAATATCTGTTTCGCTCTGTTGTTATAGTTATCAGACAGACTGTAAAAGTTTTATTTACTTTCTCATTGTATTCCTGCTTTCCGCTGCTCCAAAGAAACTTAGTGGGTCGTATGCATTGTATGCTGTAGGCCTGTGTAATCTTGGCAGACCCGGAATGGATGCAGTAAAGCAACTGGCTAGGGACCACAAAGCCGGGATCGATTCTCGGCGAGGGATTTTTCTCGCCATTACGATACCAAGACTGTCACAGGTCTTTCCCATCAACCTTTCCCAATGAGTTCATGGAGCTGAATGAATAAAGCGGATGGAGCCTGAAGGCGACCACTAACTTCCATCTAGTGCCGAGGTATTGAACGCGTGGAGTTTGTGGAGAGATTTCAGGTTCTCATGGAAGCGAGTACTAAGACGACTGTCATGTAGGATGTTGCGTCTAGTAGAGGTATATCGCCGTTCCAGAGGTGCCTGCTGCCTCAGTCATCGGAGCGACTACATAGCGCAACATCCCATAAGACAGTTATCGGAATAGAGTTTATTTTCATGCCCACTCGCTCCACGATGCTATAGTTTAGCTCGCGCTTATCTGAACAACGTAAGCTTCGGATTAGAATCGTCTTAAAAAGAGAAGCTGAAGACATGGGGTGATGAGTCGATGCTGCTCAGAACAGGTTTTGCTTAACCGTGACTCCACGGTAGCAGCAGAAGAGCCTGTCCTCTTCGTGACCAGGGTCTCATCCTCACCGACCATGTAGGAGCGTGTGTGAACCCGTGTCATCAGGGTCTGTGTATAGTGATACGAAGGGCATTAGCATATTTTAAAACAGTTCGGAAGCCAATCAACTTTTAAGCCGCTCTTAAGTTACGCACACACGTACTAACGTCTTCCAAAGTTATTCCGTGTGAACACGTTTACGATAAAGACTCTCAAACCCAATCCTCTTAAGTCCTAGAGTTTCAGCACAGACTTATGTGACTCATTGATTGCTTCGCTGTGCATCCAGCAGGAGTTACCCCAGCCAAGGAACGTAAGCATTTAGAAAAAGGAAGGATTTATGTTTCCCCAGAGTCTCTCGAATAGGCTGTATAGGTCTACATGGTTTCGTTGACGAAACGTAAGACTCTAAGTAAGAGTGTATTTGATGTGAGTTATTCGTATGTAGTCAGCGCAGGCCTGTCTAAAAGAGACCAAAAAACAGACGGCTGGAGAAAATTGCACGATTACACCGAGCGGAAAATATCTGCGCATCTCTTAACGCGCGTTATTTTATTTGTCTCAGGCCCAAAAATTATTAAACAAACCGATTTAAAGCGACTGCAACATTAACACAGCCAACCAGAACATAATCTGAGGAGCAGGGCTCTTCTTGAGACGCTGGTGTCCGATCAACTAATCAGCTTTGTTTTCTTCATGGAAACCGAATATTCATTACTGTAATCGTTACCTTTAGCCAGATGAATCCAATCCACGTATTTAAATTCGTATCTTATGTCTGTCTAGGCTCCGTTGTGGGGAAAGTGTAATAGAACTGACACTTTGTTATAGTTATTTTATTTTTTTTAAACATTTTGTACTTTCCTGTCTGCTTCCATTCTTTTTGTTTTTCCGGCGTCCTGATCAGGGTTTTATTTTTAGTGTTCTGTCTGACGACAGGTCCATATATTATGAACAGGATCCTTCCAACCTCTTCAGGTTGTCAGGGACCTGCTCATACATATATACATTCTTGGCAAAGATGATCAGAAGTGGTTTGCCATTGCCTTCTTCTGTGTGTGAGTGGAGTAATTGTTGGGATGCCACGGAGAAACCGGGGAAGCTCCCGGAGGAAAACTCCGTGATGCCTAGACCACGGCCTTGCCCAACACAAGTTATAAATTTGAGCACCACCGGAAATTGAACCCGGGACCCCAGGCTTACAAGGCTAGTGTAAGGGTATGGCCTCGCATTTCTCCAATTTCCCCTTTTTCTGCCTCACTCCAGTCCCCCCCACCCCACCCACCCACAGCTCCGACCAAGATTCTGCCTTGTCCGACCTACTCCTATGTTTTTATACACCATTTCGCTGGTGGCTTATTCAATTCCCTGATAATGAAGGCAGAAAGCACCTCTGAAACGTCATAATTTTCTTCCATAAATTAAATATGAGCGATATATTATAGTTTTTTATAAAGCGTGACCAGCTTCTTATTGCCTTCCCTGAAAAGTACAGAAAATAAAATCCTTATGTCAATCAAAAGTAGTGAAAATCAGTTACTCGTCGGGGCGTTTATTTTTTGTCAGTATTTTATTAGGCTGCTATGAACTAGGCTTGATGCCTTATTAGTTTGTAATGCATTAACAGAGTGTCAGGGCCATATCTAGTTACAATTTATGATCCTGGAACTTATGCAGCATGGCTGTATTTTGTTATTTATGGAACGCCATACCAAACTTAAAATGAAGGAACTGTTTGGCGGCCTAGTGATCTTTCTCCTGTCACGTAGAACGTGAAATCGTGTGTGTGTAAACTTTACACACTTACACTGTAAAGTATCTTGTAAATGTTACTTTTTCGCCAGTGTGTTTCGCCGCGGGGAGCTGACGACAAATGACATTAAATTCCTTGGGGACGTGGTACATGACGTGGCACTAAGTATGACATTCGTCTGTGTTATGTTGTTCCTATTAACTGTCAATTATCACAGCTAATTTCATGCAGAAGCTGGCACCTACCTAAGTAGGCACACCCATCATGCAAATGAAATGGCACATTTAAACCAGTTTTTCTGGCCTAGTGCTCTGCAGTACTAAGTGTGTGTGTGCTATCCCTCTGCTAAAAATCTCGATGATGCAACCGGAATTCGAAAACTAAGGACCAGGTACTTCAACGCTTTATTTCAGGAACTTCAAGATTCTGAACCTGCCTATTAAGTGATGTGTAACCATTGCTTCTGGTAGCTACTCCCTACTTACCGAATACGGCGATCAGATGATTTGCAGTCTGCTCAGGGGTGTGTTGTTAATTTGTTAGCAAGGGGCTTGCACCAGTAAGCTATAATTTAAGTAGGATTCAAGTTTTTTACAGCGGTAATTTCGAATATAGCTGTCCTTGCTGCCATCACCATCAGGGCGATCACCCCGATGATGGAGGCAGCAAATATCTCTGAAACGTTGACAGATTTCCACCACACTGCACGGCGCTATACTACATAGCAGACAGCTGTCTTACGTTATATTTTAATTTTAGTTTTCGTTTTGTCATTTCGAAGTAGGAGCGGGAAACGTGTATCGATGTTCTGATACTGGTGTATCGCCTATGTAATCTGATATTTTCTGTACCGATAACAAAATGCTGTGATAATTAGAAAAAATGACAATTGGCTCACGCGAGCCCCTTCGATGCCCTTGCTGCGAGTCCATGTTCCTGACACGTGTTTCGGCGGCCTCGGATTTTATTCTCGACTTGGAGATAAGATTGTGGTTTCACTCAGTCCCTCCAAGCAAAGGCTGAGATGGTATCTTAAAACAGACATTTGTTGCTTCACTTAGCTAACTTTGCAAATTATTTATTAATAACAATCCTATAATTCAGGTTGTATGTAACGTAAATAGCATCTCTGAATATCCCGAGAACTAACCAGTCCTCTTGAATTGGGTTCTGTCAAATTTGAGTGGAGTTCAAATTTGTAGAATTGTGTATTTGGCGAGAATGAAGGCGATCTGTTGAGAGTGTGGTTCTTGTTTGTTATACCAGAGGTATAATTCCCCTCGAGATCTAATTAATTATGAATGATGGTTTTACGTGATTTCCCTAACTTTAAGCAGTTAAGCCGATAATGGCCGCTTTCTTTGCGCTCACCAACTCGAAATTCCCTGCCATCTGAAGACTGACATCAGTGCACAGACCTCCAAAAAACGAACCTACAGTTGGGACCTACCATGTTTGCACGATAGTAATGCGTCTGACACCCTTCTGGGAGGTGCACGGTTCGAATTCCGGCCGGATGCTGGGTGTCCGAATAGACAAGGCCACCACCTTCTATATTCCTCCTGGTGTAGCAATCATAGCATCTCGTCAAATCTTAAAGAAAAAACCCCCCCTAAGCAACAAATATAATTCCTTAATTAACCAAATAGCCAGCCATTACTTACTCTGATTACTTCACACAAGTTAATTGCCTCTGTTGTAATGATTATTCCAACACGGAGATGTCTTTTGTTAATTTCATTACATGATTTTTTATACCGTTTGCCCATATAATTTGGCGGCAGTAAATAGGTTTATTAATTGATTGTCTACGTTACAACGTAAGCAAGAAAGTTTATTAAGTGCAGCCTTGTGACCTAGTTATACATTTCCTCTTCCTTAGGTAGCTAATATTAATATACCTGTTTCACTGTCCATGAAACAAATACACCATTAACTGCGATATTATGGGCTGGATCCCACCTGCTACTAAGCAAATATATGAACTTATCTACCTTCCATTCCTGTCGTAAAACGTCGGTTTATGGCCGAATAAAATCTTGCAACATTACACACACCACAAATGATTTAACTACACTGTAAAACTGTCCGGCTTGCTTTCTGAAACTCCCTAGTTCGTAACGACAAATCAGATGTCTATTCGTTCTGCATGAATGTACTTAGTTCCTCTAAGTCACTGTTGGTACGATTGATACATTCCTTTTCTGCTGTACGAATTATAATTATTGTAACATGCATAACCACCTCCGCAAGCCGCTCAGAAAATAACCCAAAACAATGCAACCCACTGTTAATCTTTGTTGTCAAACAAAGTAGGGCGTACCTGTGTGTGATTTACATTAAAATGTATCTTGGAGAGAATACCGTTTAAAATTTTGTGTGCCTGAAAATGAATAAATTATGCTTACGTACAGCCACGAAAATTTTGTACAGGCGACCTGGTATACAAAAAATGTATGGTCTCTGACCAATAGGGAGTGCAGACGAAATCATCTTAATACCATTGATTCCAAAGCGTTGGACCTGGAACATCAAGTCATATAAGAAGGATGTTAAAAGAGATTAAATTGCGGGTCTCATAGAACCATACGGCAAGGCTGTCATTGCAAAAATTCTCAAAACACTAACTATTTTGATCCTCGACTCAAGTTCCTGGTTGGCAGGTTTTTGAGACGCAGATCAGCTGACATAAATAAGGTGCAGTAGGAACGACGACTGTCACAAAGACCTGACTGATTTAAAAATGGTCGTCCGTGAAACACGTTTGGCCTACCTCTTCATATCAATAACTTGTTACCCTCGTGTTATCTGCATTTGTGAGAGGATTCTATATTTACTAGATGTGATCTATGCACCACAAATCACACCTGTTGTTGTGAATGAAAGAGGAAAACCCCGCGACAAATCTTAAAGTGATTCTTATTCAAATTCTTAGTCTCGTGCTTACAGAAGCATAACGCGGAAACCGCATCCATCACCTTGTTATTTTACCGTGTTCGTCTACCGTGCACTGACTGACGTCAATTGTCACTGGATGATGATATTAGCCACAGTGAACTTGTATCTTGTCTTCTTGAAACATCACAACTGTGTTGCCCAGGTTTGATGACACGAGGGCTGACCAGTTCATGTCTTCTGTACCAGAACTCATGATCAGTTCACGTTCGTGAGCAACTGCCTCGGCTCAGGTCACTGTTAAGGAAACGCCTTCTGTCCTCTCATACCTGCAGAATTACCACATAGATTTCCGAATGGTTCAAGTGCTGGTCTTCTGTTAAAAAAATATACTTTATGCTATGTTTATGAAGTTTATGTCGAAATTTAGGTGGTGGTTTTTAGCAGGACCTTCAAGGACTTCGTTAAATTTCTAGCGTGAGATCTGTGAAACCAAAAATGTGTTTCAAACGTCAGGGAATCTGATTTGAGGGAGAGAGAAACTGTCGTCCTGGTTAGCGCGTTCGCAACTAAAGGTTGCAAAAATGTGTCTGTTAGCTCCCCCTTGTCTGTCTGCCTGTATCTCCATCCGCCTGTCACACATGTAAACAGTATTTTATGACATTTCATATCAGTCAGTTTTTTACTAAAATTTGTGGACGCCTTCAAAGTATGTTTAAAAGGAGACAAACAAAGGGAACTTTACACGAAGAACTACAGAAATATTGAGCGGTGAATCTCGGATGCCATGGTTTTTTAGGCACCATGATTACCACGGTCTTCTGTTTTGCAGTTTTATAGTCACGTTAATATTGTTTCTGCAACTTTTGGCAGCAAGAAAATTGGGACGAAAGAAGTCGATGCAGTACATTAGGTTTTCTCGGGTGATTAACCACGTTGACACGGAGTAAAAACCGAACTACGAAGCTTATCTTCATCACAAGTCACTGATGGTACAGCTTGTTTCCGAAACGGTTTATCGACGCGACTGATAAATATTCTTATAAGGCAAACTTAATGCATGTATAAATTATGGGCACTGGAATCAGGTTGTTTGTCCACCCCTGTTTTACACGAAGTGGTTTATATCCATTCACCACGCAGAGCAAAGGCGTCGTAGAGTCAACACCATACAAACATCCCACACACAGAGCGACAAGCATTGAAATAAATCATTAAAATTAAAACAACAGGGCGTACGTTATACTGGTATGCTTTGCTTGATCCGACTTCACGTCATTGACAGGAAGTTTTCATTAGGAAGTACATGAGTTGTTGATCCCTACTTGCCTCTTACACACGTTGCTCTCATTTTGTCTATTGTAACATGCATGTATGAGTCATCGGTGTCTTTCGGCTCGTTGAAGTTCATGGCTCACCACGCGGTCTTGTGCGTCTTATCACATTTTCTTGATGCATAGTTTTTCATCAATTAGCGCGTTTGCATCCTCAGTTCAGAGATCGACCCCTATGATCCAGTCATTTATCCACCAGTGGTCAATATGTAGGTCACGTGTTTTCCAACAGGAAACCAACGAGAGAATAATCAGTTTATGAGCGTAGGAAGGGGCAGGGATATGTCTCAAAAGTCTGAGCAACCAATTGAGATTCTGGAACGTTTGTATAGTTTAAGTGTATTTTCCTGCGAGTCAATCTTAACTCGTATAGAGTTTATTAGAGATATGATTTAACAGCGCAACGAGATTTTAAAAAGCTTTATAGGAGGAATGCATAAAATGTATTGGCTGTTGAAAGATCGAGATCAAGATATTTCACAAAGGTGGGAATGAAAAAGAAAAGAAATTGACGTATTTGCATATCTGCCAGTAACGTGTCATATAAATTGTTAACGGCATAATGCGTTGTCATTTTTCATTGCTGGTAACTGAATGTAAGATGTCGTAGTATAAATTCGTTTGTGTTTATTTATGCGAGAGTTATCATGCATCTAGTTCGGTTGAACAAACTTCAGTGTGGTATAACAAGATTCAATCACTGATGTGCTTACTGCATTATACTAATGTAACTCTTACAAGTTATTCGTTTATAATCCTCTTTTCGCTTTCTCCCGATCCATGAATATATTGGCTGGTATCTGTGCTTGTTATTGAACTGCCTATCATCACCTGCTGTCATCCAGTTTTGTAAGTTACCGGTCGTCTGTACCAGTGCTTCCTATTGCAGCGGAGACCTGGGTTCGCATTTGCGGTGGACAGAATGGCACGGACAGGTCATTCGATTTATCCCCTTCATATTCACTCAAGTGCGTTATCATCTTGATGTTGCACAAAGAGCCCGTCTGAGGACCATTTCAACGGAGACAGGCTTACTCCGTCGCAAGAATAACATCAGTATAAGCTGCTCCTGTCCGTTTTTGCTGTGACCCTAATTGTCGCTAAGACTTCCAGGCCCACAGTCTTATTGCCATTTGTACACTTTCAAGCATTAAATAGTATTAGTATAAAATAGTAACAAATTTTCTAATGACGCTTTGAGATAATTTGATTTTTTTAAAGTTATGACTAGTTTATAGCCGATGAAACGTAGCAAATTGTCTGGATTATTAGTTTCATCAGATTGATTTCACAAGAACACGAGTCGTATGAATAAACGATTACCATGTCCTCGTTGTTGTTGTTGCTCGTACACTTTGCCACTTTCATGCTTGCATAAATAATGTTGAATCTAACATTTTTAATTCTGTATTCAATTTTAAACGCTAGTCGACTTTATAGTAGTATCCACTGAACGATGGAATTATTTAGTAATATGCATACATGTATCTTTGTTTCATCATCTTCGAGTTTTCGGGGGTTTCCATTTTTATTTATATTATTTTATTTTATTTATTTATTTATTTTTGTTCTTTCTTGTTCTTGTAGGTCTCCTCAATAACTGTCGACCATTTCTTCGATTGCTGTAATTCCTTGTAGTAACTGTGTACCAGCATCGAGATGATGCAGTGACGAACCATACAGTTCTTCCCGATTTCAAGACTCTATTGGCTCTCATCGAGACAGTAGGAACATAAAACGAAAATTATGAGAAGGAAAATTCCAAACTACATGATGACACGGACACATGCGATGAGTCCATCTGGTTCCCATGCAACGCATTTCTTCGTAGCAATATTTATATTTTTTTTATCATAATTCAAACCTAGAATTACTTTGTTTATTACCCAGTAGTGTACGCAGCATGAAGCATAGAGAAGCTGTTTTTTTTTTTCGGTGGAAGTGAAGCAGACAAACCATGAAAGCAAACCATTAGCCCATGAGTTCCCACCGTGAGCAATGGAAGTTGCGTTTGCTGAACCACAGGACGGGCAAGAGACAGAGCACGACGAAGAGAAGTCTTCCAAGGTCGCTCACCATCTGTGGCGTGACCGTAGAGACGTCTCGGACAACCGACAGCATTTCCACTGCCGGAGAATGAACGGGTCTCAGCTGTATGAGGTTAGAGCCCACGCATTGGTGATATGTTTCATCATCGCCACGACGATCATCCGTCATTTAACACTGGCTGGTGTAGCGATGACGCTGTAGGGTTGTGTTCTGGAACTAACTGGTTTGAACATCGGTAGTGATGGCAGCTATTCTAAGAGAGTTTTTTTTTTTTTTTTTTTTTACTAAGTTTCTCGAGGCGAATGTTGGAAAAGTATTATCAACTAGATAATGCTCGCTGCCTCACCTATTCTTACACAATTTCATTACCATGGTATCTTCCTCATTCGACGCAGTAGTTGAAATAATGAAGCACAATTATTTGTCTTGTAATTCATCAAACTACGCTATGCTATGAAACATACCCTGGAGTAACCCCGGTGGTACAGCAGCCGCTGTCTGAAAATTATTGCGGCCCATCTCGATAGCGAGGTCGAATTACGTTTGGAGAGTGCTGCCCCCGGACGGGCTTCGTCCTCAGTAATTTTAAAAATGCATAGAAGTAGCTGTTTTGCTGAGTGTGAATGAGTTGGGGGTTTGCTTTCATTTTCATGATCAATTATTATTTTCGTTCCCTCATTATTCAGTGACAGAAGGTTTTTCGAATTATACACAAGTGTGGAGGGATTGATGTCTGCATATTCATACAATGGTTTATGAATTACCTGGATCGAATTTAAACCCGTGAATGGAAGCGTTCTTGGGTTTTGTATTCTCTGCCATATTGTTTAAGCTTGACGTCATAGAAGGTTATCTTGTGATTACGTCCCATAGAGCAGAAAAGGGCTGTGTTCTTAATAAGTCATGGTTGAAATCTTTGAAAGGCTTGTTGGTCATACTTTCGTTTCTTTATATTTATGAGTCACCAAATTGACGGTGTCATTATAGTTTATTTTTCAGTTGTACATATAAGCTACGAGTGTATTGTCAAAATTTGTTTTCGAAATTAATTTTGAAACTCTTTGATCTTTTATAGAGCACGAAGTAAGGAAGTTGTAATTAATGTAACAACACGAAAGCCCTAAGCCACGACAGCCCGACTTTGGACTGAGATTTAGACCTGTTAATACTCGAAAAAGAAGAAGAGATGCTAACCAATATCAAGTCGCATCCAAAAAGTTTTTGAAACGTAGTAATAAGTCCGTAGTATTTAGACTGTAGTCTTCTGGGTTGGTACGCCGTGTAATCTTGTAATCGTATAGAACGCTTTCGACTATCTTGCTATCTCCACCTGTACGGTTGAACTCTGATAACTGAGGCAGAATGTTCTTCTGAAACCTGTATATAGGTTTCAACTCTAGATAGAAACGCTGTATGAACTCTTTAGTTTATTCAGCGTCAGTATAGTTTGTGGGCGAACGATTTGGAGAGGGGGATATGGAATGAACGAACAGTAAACAAAGCACCTCCAAGGAAACTCAAAGAAAACTTGCTCCAGTATATCTTTGCAACAGAAATCCCAAGTGGACTTCTCGAGTATCGATCCACGAGCCTTTTAGTGGAAGACTAGTGCCAACTCGAGGTACAGGCGCTGTTTGTGTTCTAGAAGTATTCTACGTTCTACAGTTATTTTGTTGAGAAGTTAACCATAACTGATTGAATAATAAATTATTTCTTGTACTTTGTTAAATATAATGTAAAGCTGCTTTATACGACTGTACCGACGCGGGCCAAAATTCGCTTAACAGCTTCTTGTTCGGTCAGTACAAAACGTTATCGGAGTCAGTTGAGCGGTTTCGGAGAGGAAACATTCTGGCACGCTGACCTCTCCATTATGCGTTTATTTTCCGTATTCTGTAAACATAACACGGAATTGTAATGAGTTTGACCAGATCTGAATAGGATGGGTAGTTCAGCTTTCTGACACACTGAAATCTGCATGTTGCCAGTACGTATTGTATTTGTTGAAATATTCCCGAGGCGACAATCTGACGTTGCCTTTCAGTTGAGTAATGGTTTGTACACAGCACGCCAACGGATTAATACAGAGATCAAAGTAGTTCTGCGAGACGTTTGAGATTTAATGGAATACGTTGTTTTAGATACAGGCATGTGAAGCAACAGATTTGCTTTATGATCATAAAATCTACATTCAGAGATCCTGGTTTCTTACGTGTAGCTTCCGGCCGTCAGAAGTTCTGTTGTTGACTGGCAGAAGGAGATTCACTTGGAATGATTAGTTCCAGACACTTTGCATCTTAGACCAGAAAGATTAAGGGCGAAACTTAGAATCAGAGCGGCTTGAGTTACGAAGAACGTACAAGAAGTTCTACTCCTCTTCAGATGATTCAGTGTATTTAGTAAGGATCTGAACATACAAATTCAATCAAAATTCGTTCTCCCAGAGCAGAGATAATGCGATCTCAAGGATAGATTTGACAAGGTACCTTAGGCGTCCGTATAAGTAGCAGTGAGGACGTGATGAGCGGGGCATGTAGCACGCATGGAAAGCCTTGAAATACAATCGTAGTTTTTGTTGGAAAACCCGAAAGAAAGGTATGTTTTGGAAAATCAGACTGAAGTGGGCGTATAATTAATATGAAAATGGGTTTTAAAGAAGTAGATTGGAGGTGGGGAGGGGCTTGAAGTGAATTCTCCTTGCTAAAGATAGGGCCCACTGACAGATTTTTAGAACATAGGTAATGAAAATCCGAGTTCTATAAAAAGTGGAGAATTTCTTGGCCAGGTAAGCGACTATTAGCTTTTCAATTGAACGAATTTGAGACTGGAACTTTTTTTTTTACATGTAAATTACGAGATTTTATATCTGCTTTTACAATAGAATTTAAATTGTATGAACAAACTTCTGTAATCGCTATTGGACAGCCCTGCTGCATTGTGCTTTCCCTCGAGACGATAATCTTTTCGTGCAGGAAGACGAATCATCTTGTTTAAGAACTGTAGAGTTCAGGGATGATTATTCCTGTCATCTGTGAATGAATGTTTGTACTGCACTCAGTGTGTTTTGTTTTCCTGCTTTGTGCTTAGCGACGGGTAAGTGTATGTTTGGACATACATAGCGCCGCATTTCGTTAAGTACAGACAGAACAGGCTTGGTTTCAGTTTGTTGCTTTTGAATCCAACTATAGCAACTTGCAGGAGAAATAAATTATACAGAATACCACGTAAATAAACAGCCCTCATCGTATTCTCTTTGGCAAGAGAGCCATTTAGTTTGGAACTGTGCGCTCACATCGCTGAAATTAGCCATTCGCAAAGCTGTATCAATGTCCAATTATTTCCTCTGCGCTGCTGAGGTTCTAAATTGGTTTAACGCGATGAAGCATAATGCATGTTACAATGGATTGCTGTTGCCGCGTAGGTTCTTTGATCACGTGATTGATTTAACCTTAACTTCGACTGCCGGTGGTAATAATGTCGTTATCTGCCAGGTTATTCACGACTGTTGAGTCACACAAGTCTTAATTATTACTGATGATGTAGGAACGTAATAGAGTCTGCAGCCACTTATTATCGAGACCTCACCGACGGAGGGACAATGTGTTACTCTTGCAGTTGAGAAAACGTTGTTAAATCAACCACGAAACAAATAATATTTTTTAACATACGGTCTGTATATTATCAGGTCCATTTGAATGCGACACGCTGGTTTACGACATCGAGAACATATGTATAGGTTAGGTTCGTAATCATGTTTAGTATTGCGGAATTCCGTGGTCCGAATTTTAACCGGGAGAGCGATTATCTTGTTTGAAATTTTAATTATCTTTTTTTATTTCTAGGAAAACGCCGATACAGGACCAGCAAGTATGTCTCCATATTATAGTGGTTTCAGAAGTCAGCTGCTTCTCGGAAGAAGACTCAAATGCTCCGGTTTTATTTAACTTCGTTGTCACAAACATTTGGAATTCGCAAAACGAACGGAAAAAATACCAGAAATGAAGTGACAGTGTATCGACAATACTTCCATCTGTAGACCTCGCGCATGGACATAGATATTTATGTTCAATACGTAAACTATAATTTTACATTACTAGGCCTATATACAATTAAAGGACTGTTTTTAAAGACGCTTGGCTTGTAGATATTATATTGATTGCTCACTGGAAACATGTAGCGCGTTAGGATGTGTATTCATTTTGATTATTCTTTGCGGAAAGACAATGTATGTGATAGCGTGAAGAAATCCAGGTAAGGCTGCTGATGTGTAGGTTTGTAGTTACAGTTTGTTTCTGTGCATGCATTAAGCATGTCCTTTATGTTAATATAGAACGTGGATCACCTCCCCTGTCGTATCTCTTTTCTGGAAACATGTAGTCTAGTGAATTGCTTTCGCTGGCTTGTTTACATGGCGGCTAAGCTGCACCCCTAACTGTGTATGCTGTGCAGGGACTCTGAACCGGTTTGATCCGATGTATAAAAATGTTGTTGTCCCGGTTCGAGACAAGGCCAATCCATACGACACTAATGGTGAATGCCTCTATATAGGAACACCATTTTCTCTAAATTCTATGCTTCTTACACAGTTTTACCGATTTAACTATTTGCTTTAACATTAATTGTTTTAAAATATATGTTAATAACATAACATTCTACTTTTTGAGAATCGATCAGGCAGTCTTAGTGTGTGCTTTATAGCTTATCGTGTTTAATTTTTATAGGCCTGATGTTTAGAATGAAGTCGTTTACTTTAACACCTCTCTGTATAAACTCTGAAGTGAAGTGATATTTAAAACACCCGGTAAAATCCACTCCGGATTCTTGAACTGTGTAACCTGATGACGGCAATCTTCGCTTCACCGCTAAAGCGAAGAAAACACTGAATCACCAGAGTCAAACTGTAAAGTGCTGAGGTATAAAAGAGTCCCTTCATCAGTAATGAGCAAATATTTGTACGTCTGAGCCAGAGATAGTGACAACCTAAATATAAACAATATAAGTTTTATTTGTGGTGGAATTTTCTTGCGTTGTTTGGAAAATTAAATTCTGAGCAGAAAACGGAGAATGCAACAAAAGCGAGAAGTTACGATTTCAATCCAGTGATGCTAATAATTACCGGCATTAAATGTATATTGAAAACATACAATCTCACATGGCTTGAAATTCTTCTTCCTTGGCCAGAACAGTGGTGGAATACAAACGAATACGAAATTCAGGAAAACAACTCTAATAAGACTGAATTTTTTTTGCAAGAACCAACATTTATGACTGCCCAACATTTGTGATAAGAATGGATAATTTGATGACTGTGACGTCGACACAAATTATTTCATAAAACTTTGGGAGTGGATATGATTGAGAACGATAGGTTAGAGGGAATGTGGAAGTTATCTTGTGACAGCCTGTACCAAGCTATTATCTCTGTAGCAGTCTGATGAATCTGAGGAAAATCACAAATAATTAGGTCAGGATGGATAGTGTCCCGTCTGAGTTTTGAACTGTATGTCGTGTTTATCGCTGTTCATACAATTTCTTTTGCTTGGTGCCTACATAGGGTAGCCAGTTGGGTGGTAATGTTTTGGCTGAAGGACGGACCACCATTGACAAGTTTGGAACTGTTAATTTTGCAGCTACTGTAAGTTATCGTAGCTTGCTGTTAAATCTATTTCTCTCTGGATGAGAAGTTCCGAAAAATGTGTAAGTGGCGGAAAGGTTGTTACAAACAATTGATAGGTCATGGATATGGCACATAGAACATAACTACGCTGTTCTGAATGTCTTCTTGTGCACAGTTTTGAAAATTCTTAATTGACTATTAAAATAATTTAATATCGCTACTATTTTGTTGCATTATCATCTGAATTCAATGGTGATACTCAGATGAAATTAGATGGTAAAATTAAACGACTGAGACGCCAGTTAATGCCGAATGAAGTGGATGTAAACGGAACTAATAAGAAATATGCTGAAGTGAAATGAAGTAAACGAATGTAAGCTGAAATAAATGGAAATGAACTTTATATTCGTGCAGAACTAAAGGGACCTAAAGAGATTCAAAAGAATCTAATCCGAAATGAACTGTAACAGAGGGAGCTGAACTGAAGTAGAATTAGCTAAATTGAATTTAAGTGAAGTATCACCAGCCTAAATTGTGCAAAACACAGCACTGCACAGTACAACACGACACAACAAAACCTAACATAACCTGGAGAGAGATTGGTAACCATTTTACTCAAGGGGAAAAAATAATCTGGATCGAATATACTGACATTAGTATATAATTACTAATGCAGTAATGCTGTTGAACAGTTTGTTTTAAAAAATTGAATTGTATCTGTGAATCCCGACTGTAGGTCTGTGTGTGTCAAGAACAGAATAATCATTTTGAGACAGAACGCCCGCAGAAACCTAAAATGGCTCCTTACAGTGATAACTTTAAAGCTTTTTGTTTTAATAGGAATGATTATATTTTCTGGGCCTACTGAACTTGCACAGTTTGTTATTATACATTCGGCATGCGTTTTTCGTACTCGTATATGCTTTAAAGGAGAATGTTCGGGAGGTACAATAAATATGAATTATGTTAACTTTTGCACTTAACTTTGCACAAAAATGCAAATGTGCAACGTTTTTAAAAACTGACCCAGACATCTTATTCGATTCTCCGAAACGTTCACCGTATTCCTTCTGTCCGTATAGTCCAAACTTTATAAGGCCAAAATTAATCTTGATCGAATTTATCAGAGTGATGGACTGAAGATCTAATTAAACTCTACAAATTTTACTTGAAATAATTTTGTTATATGGTGAATATTACTGGGGATACTGGGAACGACCCGTTCTTCAAGTGCCTGAGCATTGCGGGTCCCAACTTTTTCGTTGGCTTGATCTATAGACATTCGGTAGGACTCCTTGGATGAGGGATCGGCCCGTCGCAAGGCCTCTACCTGTACACAGGACAGCAAAACACAGAAAAACGCGGACAAACATCCATGGCTTGAGTGGGATTCGACCCCACGGTCCCAGCGACCAAGCCTCAGACCGCGCGGTCACTGCGGACCCCATGGTGAATATTTGATGAACTATAAGAATAACTGATTTCTAACTTTGTTCAGTTCTGTTAACTTTGCACAACTTCGTTTGGAAAATGCAGGTGCTGACAGTCTGGAGTACCACTTAGGCAGGTACACACATCCATTCACTTGCTCTTGCTTGCGGACAAGGGAATCGGACCTCGCTTTTTGCTTATTTGTTTGGAGTCCACGTGAACTTGGTGCCTTGTCTCCTCGTGACTGTCGGCTGGCCGTGACCCTGCATCCACGCTGCACGATTTGCCCCATACAATCTCCCGTCATCTTATTTTATTATTGTACTTCCCAGTAGTTATCGCCCCAACCGTATATCAAGACGTCTGTCAAGTGGAACAATTGCAGAAAGAAGTGTAAAATGTCTGCGACTATACCACTCTCTGTCAAGGAGTTGATTTCAATTTATCAGGTTCGTAAGAATTATTTTCTTACAAGAGAAAACATCGCTTTTTAATACGTGTATATTTTTGTCAAGCTGGTGGAGTTAGGTTAGGTTTTGCCATTCTGTTTTGAACTGGGTCGCGGAATTGACCATTAAAGTCTTTAAAATGTCGTTTACCTGTCTAGTCTTTGTTTAACAACACTTAATCAACTGATGTATATACGATACGGTGCACATTTTAAAGACTGTTCTTTCTTAGTACCAACCTCACTTTCACACGTGGATGCTTATCGATTTTAGGGGGAATATATCACTTTCATCTTCAGAGTGCCTTTGTAGATGGAGACGAAAGTTATTCTGAAATATATGCGGGCATTTTATTATTTATTTAGTGTTCTGTCTGACGACAGGTCCATATGAACAGGATCCTTCCATCCTTTTCTCGGACTGGGACCTGTTCATATACGTTCTTGGCAGATGACCCAGAAGTGGTTTGCCATTGCCTTCTTCTGTGTGTGAATGGAGTAATTGTTGGGATGCCACAGAGAAACCGGGAAGCCCCCGGAGGAAAACTCGGTGTTGCCTAGACCACGGCCTTGCCCAACACAAGTTATAAATTCGGGCACCGCCGGGAATCGAACCCGAGACCCCAGGATTACAAGACCAGCGTGGCGGGCATATAAGCCAACTAATATGTGCATGTTTGGGCTGTTAATTGTAACATTTGCCATCGATAAAATAATCTGTTGATAGATGACAATATTTATAACGGGACATAAACACTTTGTTAATGACAGACACTAATTTTGCAATCCGAACCTATGAGAAGCTGGTATCTGAAACCAGTCCCGTTCCAACGGGCAACTACTTTAGTTGTAACTAATGTGTTCTAATACCTGTTCGTGTTTTATGTACATATTCTTCCTTTGTTGTATGTGTGGTGACCTGATCATAGTATTTATTTGTGACACATCATTATCGGTAATTTCGACTTCGTTAATATCAGCATAGTATATGTGCGCGAGTGCTCGTGAACTGCCGGTGAATAATTTTTACGTGTGTTAAATGTTACTTATTTTTCGTCACAAACGCCGTTATAAGGAACTTGAATTGTTCGGTGTTGGAAATTAGCGTGTTAGCCCAAGAAAATTCTAGTAGATAAATGATTGTTGTAATTTTTATAAGCGTGCCGTTTCAACGTAAGATTTCTTCACTGGCTGTTACCTACTTATCGTGTTAATCTTCTTATTTACAATATGCTCATGTTTTCCACAGATTCGTCGAAACTTATGGACATGATTTTTAAACTTATTTTTTTCGGTATTGATGCAATTGTTTGTCGGAAACTGATTGTTAAGGAACAACATAGATTCAGAGGACCTGGAATTTGTGTTACGAACTGATCAATGAATGCAATGCATAGCCTATGATATGTTTTGATTAGCTAGTTGATATTTTTTTTTAAATCACTATTTTAGGTTGTTATAACCTGAGATATATGCCTGTTGAATGATTTGGAACTCATTTAAAAAAACCGAAACAAGGTAATCATGCGACAGTATAAATGTTCACTGCCTGCTATTTTCTCGTCATTTTTGACGGGTAATTCTCGTTTAAGTTCTCATAATTTGCCATAGCAAAGGAGTGAAGAAATTACCGTTAGTCACCAAACCATTAATAATTAAAACGCTGTTTGCTTATAATTATAGAGCAGATGCGATGAAAAAATTGACTTGGACGAGTATAGACAATTGCTAATGTTATTAACCATAGCTGTAATGAAACTGATATTCAAGGCTTGGCACACAGACATGTACGCCATTTTAAAAATATGGATCTGTATTATTAAGAATTTTCACTGAGTAGATTATGGTGTCGCAGCATGTACTACTGAGTGTTCGTAGGCTTACATAATGTATCCTTCCATGCTTAAACACATGGTCAGTGGGCAGTGAACATTTATCATTTACTACTCATAGCGGATTTAATGATATTGCGTGAAGTAAAAATTGTATGTAGCATCGAAAAATACACACGATGTGCTTGAAAGAAGAGGGGACGAAGAAACAGTGACGTAATTCATTGTCTGTCTCTGCATTTTACTGAAGGAAATGGGAAAAACCATGAAAAAATTATGAAGAGAAACAAGCCTTATGCTATTGTCGATATTTTAACAGGATAACTCTGAATAGGACGGCAGGACCGTTACCGTTGAGATAACCTCTTTGGCGATTAAATAAAATGTTGTCTGAAGCCATTTTAGTGTCAGAATAACGCAGCTGGAGATGTAATGTAGGCTGCAGCATTGTATTTTTGGCCCGACGATGTTTCGTGTTAGTTCAGAAGTGAGATAGAAATAGTTATAACATTCTTATAGGCAGCTATTTATCTGAGAAAACTTATTTTTCTCTGGATTTTAGATTCTTGCTTCAGTGGCCTGAGGAATAACAGCGTAAGTAACTTGGAGGAAGGCAAGAAGTGGGGGTAAACAATCTGGTTGACCCGAAGGGAAGGAGGAAAGTACAGGCGAATCCCTTAAGGGCACAGAAGTCTGCTTCGCTTTCAACCCTGATTGGAATGGCATAAATATGTCGGGGTTCCCTTTAGCTGTTCTATTCTTCAAATTCCAAGGATGCCTCTGTATAACTTTTAGCAACAGAAAAGAAAATATTTGTTTCTCGTTCTTTCTTTTTGTATTCTGGTTTCTGATTTGCATAATATCAATTTAGGTAACGCGTATCTTTTGCTGGACATATATCTCTGAAAGAGAACTAGCATTTTATTTCAGAGACTTCAAATGAAAAGGAGAAGGTATTTACTGGAGATTTGTGCTAGAAATGTAAGTTCGCATAGTTCGGTTAAAAAGAAGACACAAGATAAAATCTGGTAAGGAAACGGGAATAATTATGCTACCTATGCATTATAATATTTCTTACACAATAATTTATCTGATCTCTTAAACGGCGAATACGGAAATGTGAGAAAGTAATGTTGAGGCTTACAGTACTTATTTTAAATAGGATGACCAGTTCGTGTCAATAATAGCTCCACGTTCTTGTCGGTGGCACGTAAGATATTTTTGGCTCGGTAACATTCAGGAGTTAACATTCATTGACAGAATAACTGAATTGGTAAGCCAGAAACGATTTGCCTCTTATTAAACACAACAATTAATGAAGCTAACGGTATTGTGTCTCTCTGTACACAGTATAATTATAAGTACAGGTAAAACATCTATAAAGTATTAATAATGTTTTTATTTATTGCATATTACATAAAATTTTTGCAAATCTATTCGCGTTTGATGGTATTTCGCAATGTTATAAGTACCACCGCTTTGTTAAATATTCATTAAAATGAATAATCTAAATAAAAGTTTCAATCTTAGTGATAGAATTTAGGTTTATACATTTGATGTCATACAGGCTTATTAGTTTTTTTGTTAGATCCTTTGTACTGTAAGGATTATAATGTGCTGATACGAGCAATAATTACATCAGGCTGAAAATTGTGTGCTCGTTATCGCCAGACTTTGCGATATCTGTGTGTTGTTGCCATAATTGAAATACGCGGACGGGCGGGGAGACAGCTTCTCCAGTTTGCGTTTGTTATATAGTACCTTATGCCGGTAATGCACAAAACCTGTAACGTAATTTAAACATTTTATAGTTTAATTAATGTGTGATGTAATTGTAAATAGTAGGATTTGAGGTTTTAGCGGCGGTGAATCCGATGATACAACCCAGTACGCAATAAATAATTCAGTCCGATTACGAGACTCAAAATTGTGAACATTAGAATGTGCCTTACGGCACGCTTCGAGTTTCTACACGCTCAGCTTCCGAACATCAAGCAGACATGTGCCGATAATGATGCTGAGGGCTTGGGGCGACTCTCTGGGTTGGTGAGAATTTGGGAAGAAAGAATAAAGTATTTTTAAACAATTCTCCCGAAACAGACATTTGGTGACAACTTCAAGAACTACACATGTATAAAAATTATTTGACATATCTCACTGTTCTCTAGAAAATAAAATATTTAAGAGATTCACAGAGTTTATCTGCCTTTCCCACTCTCGAATAAATTTTGTTAGCAGAAAATGGGAAAAGGTTATTCATATTAAAATATGTGTGGCAGGGCAGTTGTCTTTTGCAGGGGTGGGTAAAGTATTTAGAGTATGAAAGCGAGTGGGCACTCACCTTCCTCTAATGCGGTGATCCTTAATTCTTCATGGGTGCGTACTTGCTGCTGTTTATATCTGCTTTGCCGCTGAGGCTTTCTGAATGGTATTAGGTCAGGGTAAGGACGCCGTAGACGGGAGATAAGTTCAACGTAAAATATCTGCTTTTACAGGGTAACACAATACATCTTAATAAATGTAGACAGAGATCCATGTACGAAGAAGGATTGTGACCCGGGCGTATGCTTTTCTTTAAAAGCGTCCATTTGTCTATTAATTTATAAGAACGACTGCCTGGCGTTCTCTGTAACTTCGTGCAGTGTAAAAGCTAAAAATATTAAGTCTGAACGGAGACGCAAAGTTGCAGAAACATGGAAGAGTGTTTAACAACCACTTCGTGTCGCTGTCAGTACACTCTGCCTTTCATTTGTGGATCTTCTTCATCGGGAATGGAACGTTCTGTTTTCATGATTCGTGTGAGTGCAGTCTATATTGTGTGAGATATAGTGGCGAGGAATTATAATTATTCCAATGTAAATATTTATGACAATAAAAAAGGAAATTGACAATGAAGATAAAAAATGTAGTATCGTGTCGTTACAGATCCAAAACGGCTTATCGCCTGTTTTGAACCACACACACACAGACCAGTAGGAAATTCCTGATGAATGTATGTTGCAAAGAACGCCATGCATATGCAGACTTCAGAGGCAGGACAGTCTCACACTTTTATATTATTCACGTTAGCGTGACTTGTTTTACTTGATATGAAGTGGAACCCGCAAGTGGTTTAAATTGAAAGTGGGCATTTTCAAAGGCTGCGTAAATGCGCTATTATAAAACTAGAATAAGTGAAAATGAAAATTTTAGGACATTTCATGAAATTTTCCAGACGAGACAAAGTTAAAAAACAAAGGCGTAGGTCTGCAGTTGAATCTAAATACCGTATTTGCTCGGAAAACGTAAATTATTATCACAGAGAAATTGGTTTATTAAAAAAATACGGACGTAATAGGCACTCAAAAGTGGCTTTACCAAGTCCATATTCAGTTCCGAGTTGTTGTTTTTTTTTCTCGAAGTTCTTTTGAGAAATTTCCTGTCATTGCACGACGGCGACATTTAAACGAACACGCCTGTGTTTCGAGAAAACGTTTTAATTCGCTTTCATCTTTTGAGAGTTTCGTCCCTCATACGCACATGTCATGTAAAATAAAAAGAGCTAACTACTGTACGTCGTAAAACCGCCCTTCTCTAGCCCGTTTCAGATATGTAATCTCCCGTCTGTTACAAGTTGTTCAAATTACATCTGTTTCTGTTGGCTTACATGAAATTTCTGAGGCCGATTTCCATTTTATACTCGTTTGACGTCATAGCTGTATTATATTCCTGAGTGAAGGAAAATCCTAGGCTCTTTAATAAGACTTGTGGCGTATGTTTTCAATCAAGGTGCTGTATTTGAAACTCTAAATTAAACTGTTAGAAGTTTAATTAAATTTTATCAACTTTTCTTGCATCATCTCCATCTCGTTCCTCAATATTACACTACCTCAGAACAGGAAAGGGTTCTGAAATACGCTAGGTATTTTTTACCAAATTTTAGATTGTAGACAGATCGAATTGCTGTACTCGAGGGTTAAGTAAATATTTGTGACGCAGGCGATCTGATAGGCAAGTGATGATGTACGCATGCGTTACCACCTATTGTCGAGTGGAGAACATTGGTCTTTAATAAGATGATAATTTTCAGAGGTATTTGTTGCTTTACTCTGCTCCGCTGTTTGTAGTATCGTTATTTATTTGTTTTGTTTTACAACGTACAGTGTTATAATATGTTACCAATAAAGCTTACATCAAATCAGAACGCGCACGACTTTCTTCGGTCTACTAGTAATACAGGGTGTTGACTTTCCAGGCCGCATGCTTCACAGGGATTTACTTAACTCTCGCGCAAAGTAGTAATGTTCCTATAATAACTGAAATTTTTTGTTGTATGCTAGCAAAGCTGATGCAGATCAATAGACCCGTCAGTCATGTGATTTCATGTCTGAAGTTCTGATCAATATGAACAGGCCTACTGGTCTTTGTGAGGGGATGAAAATAAAGGATCCTAGGCAATTAGTGTGCTTATCTTCAGAGTCGGCCATGAAGTTTAAGTATGGTAAAATATGGCCGGGGATATTAATCATGGAGAAAACACAGCTTACTTATCCCTCTCCGAATTCAGAACAATTGGTTGCTGGTTACTAGAATGTGTGAAAGTAAATGATTTAGTAAGGTCAAAGAACGAACGTAACTGAAATTAACGAAATAATGTCTTTGAATCGATGATACATCTTCAGATACGAAAGATATGAAATTAACCAAGGGAAGGAATTTGTGAATAATTTTTCTGTAAGTCTGCATATTTAATTTAAATTTATTGGTTCTTATAAATCTTTCCTCATTGAAGATAAATCTTGAAAACGTACGTTGTGTGTTTTGTTAATACGTTCTCCTACGCTTGGCAGCTAATCACTTTGTCTGAAATTGACGAAGAAAAGTGTTTAAAGAAGAACAGAAGGTTACGTTTCATTAATTATAATCTCTAATCGGAATAGCGGAAGATCGAAACAAATTCAAGTTTTAATAACTCGCTTTCGTGCTGTAAGTGTCTCCACTGCTCCCTGCAGTTTATACTCAGCTAGTCAAGAAGTTCCCTGTTTTTAAAGGCACTCCGAATACTGAAGCTTCCTTCATTCCTGTGATCACAGATGCCGTCATGGGTTACCATCCTAAACCAGTTCAGACCTCATTATATTTTCACATTCTGTTAAGTAGAGATAAATATAATGTCATTTCTCCACCCACATATAGGTCTCGGAAGTGGTCGCTTTTCCTTTGAAGTATTTTGACCAAAATTATGTATGCAGTTTTTATTTCCACTTTGTAGCACGTGACCATAATAATTCTCGCTATGATGAAACATTATGTATTTGAGGTTTTCACAGCGGTGAGTATGAAGATTTCTGTCTTCTGGGTTATTGCGCTGTGTAGTCTGATCGATGTTTACCAACGTTTCATCGCCCTGATGACGGAGGCAGTATGACCTCTGAAATGTTGGTTAACATCGACCAGACTACACAGCGCAACAACCCAGAAGACAGAAATCTTCAAACATGCGATTGTCTGCAAGGGACCCACATTAAGCCAGAAAGAAACGAGCGAGGAGGCAGGTGGCAGGCATGTATCCGTCCGCGGTTCAAGAAGGCAATAAAGCGAGCGAAAGCACCTGCCATACGATGCTGGAGCCTGACCTCGTTCGGCCTTATTTCTCCTCACTTTGAGTGTTCGTTGTTCTCAGCCCGGCCCGTGATCTCGTGAGGGCCCGTCAGGGGTATGATCACAGATTACACGTCTACTTTGATGCTGCGTATGTACGGGTGAAATGAGACGAAAACATAATGCAGAAGATGTGCTTCGCTGTCCAAAGTTCTTCCGTGCGGTGTGTGACAGTGGGCAAGTCTAACGCCTAGGTATTCTCTATGCAAAGCTCTTTATACGTAGAATGCCTTGTCTGTATGTTTTCTGTGTCTGCAAGCTCCAGAATTTGTGGAGTTTTAATGAAAATATTATTCTATCTTTGTTCAGACTAAGTGGAAAATTAGGCTACTATATTATACACTAATTGGTAGGCCTGATAGTACTTTACTTAACCCACATTAACTTTCAGATTTATTTCGATTAGTCCTACGTATCAGTGCATAAAATCTTGATGCAAAAGTTACAGATTTTAATTAAACTTCATGGAAATTGTTTTATAGATTTCGCACGTATAAATATCGATTCGAGTATTCATATACATCAAAATAAATAATTACTAAATTCAAAATGATTCTGTGCACATTTATGTGTACCGGTATTACAGAAACCAAAATTTTGTGCCACTCAGACCTACTTATTATTAGCCCAGTAAGCTTATTCTCGTATCATTGAAATAAGAACTTTTGATGAAAGATATCTGAAGTGTATCTCAGTTTAAAGCCTATTGCACTAAGAGTCTCTTTAAAGGGCTCCCAGATCTTTCTTTTCAGCCATTTTTCATAAATTCGAAACTAAACATTTATAAAAGTCGACGATTTTTTTTTAAACAAGATTTTATTCTGAGCCGCGTTTGCGTTTGCATGACAGGCGGGTTGATGTTTGTAGTTGCGTGTGTTTGCTTGAGCTCCCCTCGGGGACGAAATCTAAATTACGTAATGCGTAACCACGGTTGGTATTTTCGTTTTTCTACCGTAACGGTGCGTATTAAGCTTTGCGCCGTGCCGTAGTCACATTGGAGCAACTTAACAGAATTCGCATGGAATAGCTACTTTTTTTTTCCCCAGTACCATGTTCATGAAAAGTAGTCTTGATGGTGTGATGCAACGTGTCGTATTCCGCACACTTGAACAGCAAGCAAACTGGCAGTCATAAAAATAAAGCTGTGATGAAATTGTTAAGCTCCAGTAAAACTTTGCACGTAAATTAGATAGGAATTTTATTAGCCTGCTTTTAAGTGAATTTTTATAGTGACAGTTTAAAACGACGTTACCTACAGATAATTCCCATCTCTGCCATTTCCACAATCCACATCGGCACGTCTTTCAAGTACGCCTATTCACTGACGTCTCCGACTTGCAAAGTTTAACTAAACTGTTCCGTAGAAGTTGCTCGTTTGTTCGAAGGTTCAGTTCTTTCTGTTAAGAAACTGAATTCTCTACTGTTTTAGCCGCCTGCAGCTATAGGAACAATATTACTTTTATATAACTCAAATTGCACCGTAACATTAGCCTACTGACTAAACTCTACAGATGAAATACGTGTATCTTCACGTTCCTGAGGGAAATGTTCGCGTGAGACTGGCTTCAAATTATCGTTATTTCAGCCTGCAACTATAAAACGCAAAGGTTCCGGCCATTTGTACTGCGAGCAAAAAACAATGGGCGCCTGTAGGATTGGTAACTAATTTGCATTTTTTCCCTCGGGCCCTTAAAGCCATATAAATTTCGAAAGCTCCAAATTTTATCTTTATATAGTCTGCTCCAATAAGCTGCAACATTTTACGTTCTGTTTCTTCAGGGTTTTTTTTGTACGCTCATTATTTATGCTATGTACAGTATCATTGATTTATTCCCGCGAATTACAATATGGACGAACCCTTCAGCATTGGCGATGACTTCTGTTCCATATCCGGAAAGCGTTTCGGTTGTTTCCTCGGTTTCGGGCACATTTTAAATTCCTTACATTGACAACCACTAACGCTAGTTTATATTTTTCAATTTATTATTTGTAATTGTAATGTAATTTATCGGTCTATGTAGTTGATGGGGCGTTATTAAATAAAGAAGCAAGCAAATACATCTTATCCATGGAGTTCACTTGGGCCTAGGTCAGGTGCACGTATTCTGCTGTATGTTACTAACATAGGAGAATCGAAAATAACTTATATGAATATTATCCACTGTGTAAATTCCGGTTCTCCATATTACTTCAGAGGGAACCTCCCGAGACAGTTCTGTTGATCCACCCTATGCAATATACGCGCAGCTACTGGTAGGACTCTGATTTTTTTCCGCTGTAGATTTATATTTGATATTTCTTTTTCCACCTCGACATTCCGGACATAACAAAACCAGCTTATGAATAATGCGCATGTGCTAATACCTGCTGGAAATTGTGCCGTGTTATTTGCTGCTTGCATAAAGACTATCATCAATTCCATATC
>NW_019064389.1:52280-74866 GCF_000696155.1 Zootermopsis nevadensis
TTTCCTTTTTCCGGTGGTCGGATGTTCACATTTTGTATTCCCGCTGAGTTTACAGCTACTGCTGTTCTATGTTGGGAACGAGACGCATTCACCCCCGGGTAACCCCAACCCCGAGGGATAGAAAGTTCCTCTCACTAGAGCCATGTAATCGTTATTACAAAGGACTCGTATGGGAAATCTATCCATATAACAGGTATTTAGTCCGAAAGCACACAACCTTCAGTCTCTGAGAGAATTTCGTCCACTATCTACTATAGGCTATGTAAAAAGTACAGACACCCTATTATATCGTAGTAATACAAGTAAATGCAGAGAAAATAAGTATTTTCTTATCTCATCCGTACCAGCTTTCTGAATAAAGTCGTAATATAAAGATAGTTAACAAGTCTTTCAAATGTATACGCACTTAATTTATTCAGGGACCACGACAACAATCTATATTTGCATTTACGAAAAATTTAAGAGCAGATTAATTTCAGGGAAAGGTTTGATAACACTGAAATGTATGATTTTATCTGTTGTTTTGTATGGTTGCGAAAGTTGGTTTCTCATATGAAAACGGGGAATACAGATTGACGATGGCTGAGAGAAAGTTGCTGAGGAGAGTATATGCGGTCAACAGGGATCAATCGAATGGGAGCTGGAGGAAA
Source organism: Zootermopsis nevadensis (assembly GCF_000696155.1). The sequence goes on from NW_019064389.1 coordinate 52,931, forward strand.
CTGCTTAATGGGTAGCTTCCTGCTTTGTATACTCTTCACTAAGTATTGTCAGGATGACCAAATCAAGAAGGATGTGTACCACGTACGAGAATGAGAAATGCCATCAAAATTTTGTTTGGAAAACTCGAAGGGAATAGACCATTCAGACGACTTTGGTTTAGATGGGAGGATAATATTGAAATGGACGAAGGGGAAATTGGTTGTGGTCGGGTGTGGACTGGATTCTTCTGGTTCAGGGTAGGAACAGGCGGTAGGTTTTGTGAGCTCTATAAGAAGGTCGGGTTGTATAGAGTTTTTGAATTTGTTTACTATTTGAGCGAAAAACTCGTAAATTGTATCATGCACAACCGAACAAGAATACGCAGTTTTCAAAGCTATGCTGTTTAAATTTAAAGTAGTAGGTACAGCATGGCCGAAGGTGTATTAATTAGGTTCAGAACATGAATCATCTTTCTAGTACACAAAAGCTATATTTCTGTATTTTTATAGTTGCAGTTTTTTAAAAAAAGGTCTGTACAGGTACAGTTAATATGAAGATGCGAGTTTTATAAGTGACCTCTGGTCGCGTTACGAGCGATGGACAGTGATGGGGCTACCATCTCAGTGTGTCCATCCCTACAAAGAGATCAAGAAGAATTCTCTTGGAGACAGTACGGATCAGAGTTCCAGCTTCTTGAATCGAATGAAAAAAAAGAGAGGGAAAAAGTCGATATACGAGTAAATGTTCTTTGCTGAGATTTCTCAGTGCGGTAACCTGATCTGCCCTCCCGATTTCTAGTACCCCGCGTTCTGCCTTGCGTGCAACACATGGAAAGAATTCAATTCTTCAAATTATTATCCGGGAGACATGATAAAAACGGGAGCACGTCATTAATTTTTTTTTTGTACGTTGATAGAGTCAAGTAGGTGCACAAGCTTTCGAAAACCCGGAGACTTGAAGTTCTGACATCACATTTGAATGTAATTCTGAAACTCATTTAATCTTCTTTTCGCATTTTTCAGCTAAGAGCAGTTTTTCTTAATGTACTAAATGTGCTTCAGAAAGATTTTTCTCAAAACCTTGTTAAGTGTACTCATCGTTTTGAAAATACAATTTTCAGTAGGGCTTGATAGACACTCAGACCAAAATCGAACCAAAATTAAGTTATAGATACTGCCTTCCATTATACGTAGACTGTTATAGAACAAGGGCACTGAGAATAGTTTCTTGTGAAGAGCTGTTTTTTTTCTGAGTTGTATAGTGGTGACGACCTTAATGTTAACTCATATTCAGGAACATAACGATTACAGGGATATAAGAACAGTTAACGTCGATGATTGATGTCGGTGGTAAATAAATTATAGACCTCTACAGGGATAAAAGGATTGTTAGAAACTTGAAGACTATGTGGTTTCCAAGGTTTTAACAGTTTGTAGCAGAATTCTCAGAATAGAATCCGCTTCATTTCAGTGTTGAACGTGAAATAATTCAAAGAAAAGATAAAGTTATGACTGGATTCTACAGTAAATTTTTCGCTTACGAGTGTTATATTGTTTGTTTTATAAGGCAATAATTCAGATCTCATCGCTACAAGTCGGATTTAAAGAAGAATGTTCATGGTTTAAAGTGTATGGTAATGTGGTTTTATATTTCAGAATTACTTCACAGTGTTATGGCGCCGGCGACTATAGTAAAAATTCTCAGAAGTTGCCTTTAATTTTATGATTTTAACAGTTTCTTATCTTATATTAAAAATTGCAATTCTATGAAGTTTTATTTGCTTCGGGGATATTGTCTGCTTTGGAAGTCTCCTTTGAGGTTCTTGCTAGTACGGAACCCGGGTGGGGAAAGTTGAAGCGCACTTGAGTTATGTTCCAGCATCCTCAAGACGTTCATTTCCTTTTTCGTTTCTCAATTTCCTATTTCAGCCTAAGAATCGATTTTCGGTTTTCTGATCGAGTGACTGCGAGTATAAAGAGGCGCAAATACATGCAACAATCTTAAAATGTTGGTTTTCGTACTTTTATCACGGAATTCATATAACTTATACTAACGCCCATGTTATAAAGAGGGAAATCTGACAGAGGAAACGAATGAAGGAGAGTGAATAACAAGAAGAAGGTAGTGGGAGTGGTAATAAATAGCTGCATGAAACGGAAGGAGGATTAAGCGAAAACTGATTTCATAAAAAAATCTTTAGTATTATTGAATAGGAACTAATTTAAAATTACATCTTATTAAATGTAAAGCTCTTAACGCTGAAAAGGGAAACGAAGAGCAGAAAGACATTGTATTTAGATTATAATTTTTTTATTTATTTCCGATAAAACTGTGTTGATTAAACTTAAGAAATATACCAAAGTGTTGTGGACGAGACAGAGGCTTATACTTTTCATTTTTAAAATATTAATTATTACCAGTTATTCTTGGATATCTAAGTTTGTGGGATTATAGTTTATGGGAAAATTAAATATAATGTTTGACTGAAATGAAGTGTAAACATTAGAATATAACGTAGGAATGCATTACAGAATGTTTTAAGGATTTACGGAGCCTTGGAAGGAGAAGATATGTAAGGAACGCTTAATGTTTGATACGTAGGGACATTCAAATTTAAATCTGGCTAAGGCAAGCTAACGTTTCAGACAATATGAATAAGAATAATCTGAAAGGAGGTGAAAGGCGTGCCTGAGGGTGGAAGCGGTATCTGAACGCTTCAGTAAGCAGAGGCATGATATTTTCCACAAACTTGAGCATCGATCGAAAGTTTCCTTGCCAGCAGACTTTCTGAACTTCCACTCATAACATTTTAAGTAAGTCCTCTCTGCAGATTTATTCACTTATTTTTTTTTTATTTCTTCGAATAGCAAATACGCGGAGTCATGATGTAATATTACTTTGAAAGTCTTGGCATAACAGCAATTACAATGGTAAATACGTTATAAAACGCATGGCTTGCCCGCAGTTACTGTTTGTCAGCTTGTGTGTGGTAGGAACTATTATACTTTCACACTCACATACAAACCAATACATAATACAGTCTGTAATTACGAATTCGTTGTGCTTGTTAATGTTCCAAAATATTAACCGTTTTATATAAATATATATATATATATATATATATATATATAAACATATATACAGACACACATTGAAATTTCCTATCCACAATAACAAAATAAAAATACGGAAGTGGCTAAACTTAGTCTAGAGTAGATGTTGTCTTGTGCTCTTTGGTTTCACACAAGCCTTGCGTGGTTGCCTCCAGTTCATATTCTTAATCAGTTTATATCATTACATGGAAAATACAGTCGCATCTAAAAGCTTGTACAAAGTCGCTGTCACTGTCTGCCACTTCTATCGGATTTCTGTATAAATTCCCGCGTCCAGCTTGCAATCTGAGTTGCTATGTTTGTGTGGAATTTGTTGTTCTTTCGCGTAAGAACTAATGTTGTAAGTAAGTTATTACATTTTGCTAAGCACCTTACATTCTGCACGTTTATTGACGGAGTGAAATAACGAAATGACAAAGAACGTGCTAAATTAAAATAATAAGTACGTCAACTAACCCTTCAGTCAAAAGATAACCACAAGAAATTATCCTCTTCAAGAGCTTTTGATAATGTTAGTATGAGACTCAATATAAATTACAAAAATTTACACTTTAAATTGTCGTACTTCATCTCAACATTCTAGGGAGTAAACATGCGTAGGTTTGTTGCATTGACCTATTTAATAAATTCCTAAGAGATAAATCCTCCAGCCGAATATACCATTCCAAAAAGTCTGAGTTGTATTAATAATTTAATAATCAGGCGTGTATATGTTTCTGCGGCATCTGATTCAGCATGTCGCAGCTGACCATCGTCTGTGGGGTTATTCTGCTCCATCTGTAATCTGGAAAAGCCCCGTGCCTTGCTGCGAAGGAGCTCAGAGATAACGAGAAGCAAAAGTACCTTATTTCTTGTATCAAGTTTTATGGCGTTATAATCGTTTCTGTGTATCCGAATTAAGATTAAAATGTGTCAACGTGTTACACACTGAGAATTGAGTATCGTGCGTGTGGTCGAACTCGTCCCGTGTTCCTGTCTGCGATCGTGCAAACATTGCAAGCTGTTCCACATCACGTCGCCGTGGTAACGAACAGGTGAGGCGGTCATGATCACCTGGCGCGCAGCTGTGGTCCACTTATCAGCATCCGCTGTTATCTGTTGCAGTCAGCATTTGGTATAAGGTCCTAGGTATCAACCAGCATAGTGTTTGTCATTCCTGAAATTCGTGTTCGTACCAAATAATTAAGGGTTTTGTGTGTGTGTGTGTGTGTGTGTGTGTGTGTGTGTTGTCATGTAGTGGTCCGGAGGCAGGATCTGTTGGACTGTTGAAAGGAACACCTTGTAACAACCGCGCCTCCTTTCCAATTCACTTCATGTATCGAGCCATGGTAGCGGGAGTTCATTACCTGTTGTTACGCATGCTGCTTGTCATTTGTTCTTACTGTGTGTTCGTTCGAAGTTACTATTTTTTTTTACCGAAGTCCGCTTAGTCTTTATATTTTAGCAACAAATCGTAAAAAAAAATCCCAAAAAACATTTCATCTAGAACACGGGTTTCCATCGTGGGCAAGGGGGCACTTTAATGTTTAAGATATTATTTGTATTTCAGAATACCCGACTGGAATATTGGTTGTCTTACTGGCCTTCAGATACATTAAACCTATCTTTATGGTTGCCTTGTTTAGTTTTTACGATTTACGTCTGCGTTTTAATGATTTTGAGCGATTTTCAATACTGAAAATTGTCAGACAAGGCCCGAAATTGTTACCATCGCTTCGTTCTGTATACCTTCTTCAACGTTCAACTTCTTCAACTTATACACTAATGGGTATGATGTCAGATTATATGGCACGAATGGGAGAAACGAATACATAATTTCGATAGAAACACCATCAAAAGAAGAGAGAACGATACAAATCGGAGAATACGTTGTATTTTAAGTTAAATGACGATGCTGTTTCCAGCGGCCCTTACGAGGCGAAAAAAGTATTGGAAAGGACTTCAAACGGACAGTGGTGTACTAGTCCAAGCTACTATCCCGGAATTTGCATCTGGGGACTGAGGGAATACACAGAAATCCTCAGAAGAGTCGGTGAAATGGCGAATATGCGAACTTGTCGGGACGCATAAATATCTGTAACCAAACGAAATATTTTCTACCTGTGTTCCAGGAAGGGAGGAACCGAGTTTACTTCCACGGAAACTGGTCTCGCGGTTCAGTCTACTCATATTGCGAACGCCAACCCACGCCAAATGACACGGCACGTGGGTCACTTCTTTTATAAAATAATTGTCGTTGAGATTTGTCAGTTGTGCAGGATAAATTACAGGTTTTGTTTTGCAATCAAACCACGTGCGTGATATGACCACAGCCACGAAATGGACGCTCAATATAAACAAGGCAGTTTCATTTAAGTCAACAAGCTGCATTCGTATTTAACAGTAAAGTGAGTTTTAACAAGGAACTGGTAATCGTGCTTACTCTGAACATCGGTGATTTTATATCAAATCTAAAACTTCTTGACGATGGTGAAGAGTCAATTGAATAAAAATTTACTTGGATATTATCCATCGTCTAGTAAATATAAAACGTAAAACGACGTTTCGGAGATGGGACTAGATAGAGCTAATCCCTATCTCCGGAGATAGGGATTAGCTCTATCTAGTCCCATCTCCGAAACGTCGTTTTACGTTTTATATTTACTAGACGATGGATAATATCCAAGTAAATTTTTATTCAATCGGTGATTCTAGTATGATGGAATCATATATGTCATGTGTTGGTGCTTGGAAGTTATTTCTATAGCTACTGAAATATGAAAATAAAATATTATAACGTAACTTCGCCTTCACGATATTAAACCCAGATCTGTATAGAATAAGTCTGTTGCTTATTTTGTATTTCTTATTACATCCAGCTTTTCTTCTCGTGCATTGCAGACAGCTTTAGAGATTTTAGGCAGAGAAGTTATTCTGATGATTCGCATTTTAAAATAAGACAAAAATATCTTTAATACAACACAAATTAATTTTATAAGAGGACATAGACTACTTCCTTTGATTATAAATGAAATTAAGGCTTTTGAAGAAAAATCTAGATCATGTCTCTTGAACACGAATTAACGTGCTATGAAAGTAATTCTTGGATTTACCATAGCAGTTGAACACAAGACAGACGTAAAATACCTGGGGAGAATAAGAATAAGACCAGGACATCCGCCGAAGAGAGTCTAGATTTCGATATCGAAACAGGAATAACTCAGTGCATCCCGATCTTTTGCAGGAAAATTTGGGCAGTTACGTAATCTGTATCAGGAGACAAGGAAGCTAACCACGCTCAGACTTCACTTTCTCAGTAATCATAATGGTTTCTGTTAGTCTACTTTGCGTCTCATTTTCGTAATTTGTTTTAGTGTTACTAATTGGGAGAGAGTTTAACACATCTCTGTGATCTTCGTAGGGGCTATGCAACTCACTTCTTGGACCGCGTAGTCTAATCGGTTCTAGGCTGCGGTTTACAGGTTAAAGACCGTTTTAAGTATACAATTAACTGACGAAGGGGACCTCCTGCAGCATACATCTGTTAAGTGCTTTGTAATTATCATGTAAACATGAACCTTTATCTAAAGCAGAATACTGTGCACCATACGGAACGTAGCCCATATCAGATATCAAAAAAGCCCCAATATTCATGTCTGTCTCAGCAAGTAGTTCCCCTAGCAAATATCTGATCATGCCTTAGGATGGGTTTTGGAGGTTCTGCCCCTGTTTCTAACACGGTGCTAAAAACAAGGACAGAAACTAGCGCATATGGAGTGTCATATTTTTCTAACATTCACCAACGGTTTGTCAGTGGTAGGTCGACTGGAGCATTTGTTCAGCCCTGCTTTCTCAGAAATCGTTGTTAGACTCGAACAGAAGAGTTAAAACAAATACATTTGAAGCAATAAATTCACTGACAGTGACATAAGAAGCTGCATAGCAGAGCGACGAGATGAGCGTATAGGACACAGCAAAATTAGCGGTAAAACAAATGATGCTTCATTATTAATCTTCCGTCGTATTTATGCTTACCCGTGCACGGAGTGTGAAACGGGGATTGCAGGCTAATGCAACCCAAAATTTTGAATATAATCCGATGGGATGAAGAAGCCATATTTCACGTAGTAAAAGTGAATCCTGGACAGCACGCACCATCTGGTGGGACGTTGAGTAACTACGGTCCCTTCTCGCTTACTGGCTGTCAGTGCAGTACACGTGTGTTTCACTTAGACTTCGTTTCGTTCGCTGGGCTCGATCAATATTATGCATGTGATTTATGACTAATTTTCATTCCTGTATTGAAATTGTAGCTGGTTCTAACAACATTCGTGTTGGACTCTTTATCAAGTGAACGTTCGACAGTGTTTTTTTGTATATCAATTCTAATTACCGCAACTGCTGTGACGTTTTGACGAGTTACATTGCAAGAAATACCGTTTTATAATACGATAGTGATACTGGATCGTCCATTATATGTGCTGATAGGGATTAATTAATGAATATGTGTCCCAACATCAGTAGAATATTCCGTGAATATGAAACGAAGCCATTTATTGATAGTTTTGAAACAGAAAACTTTTTAGCCGGCCAGAAAGAAAGAGCTTTGTTGGAAGATACATACTTCTTAATGCTAGATTACTAGGGTTTGAAAGACGACTAACTCGTTAACAATCTTTCAGGTCTGATAAATTTTTCGAAGTTAATTTAATGACACGTTTCAAATTGCGTAGTCTCCCAAGCGTTGAATATGAAGTTGCAATCCCAGTATTTGTCTGAATATCTGAGAAAAGGATAAAACCGATTATCTTCCAAATAATATAAATAATTCTATTCCTGCTTCAAAGAAAACACGTATCTTTTCCATTACAAAGATCTATTGGTTTATGCCGTTGAGGAAAATAGTCACTGCTTATTCTTGGAATAATACAAGACCAATAAATTCAGTCTGTGGACAAAATACGGAGATGTAAATTGTTAAAGCAGACGGTATATATAGTAACCACTAGGCTCTAAAGAACTGAAAAGTGTTCAGGAAGAAGACTGATGGACATATGTCGACTCAGAGATAGGTCTTGAAAATACAGAATCAGAGTTTTAATAAACAGGAAGTTCTTTATCCTTTCTTTCCTGCTTATTTCTAAAGACTCTCCTCTTTTGCTCCTTCCTTTTATCGCCTTTCTGTCATTCTTTCTTACTTCTTGTTCTCAACTTCTTTTCCTGAACCACCTTGTCGTTCCATATCACATCACTCACCCTCCACTCAATTCCCATTGTCAAATCTTTTTTTCAAATTCTCCCCTACCCTCTCACAGGCATTCGCCCTAAAGATTGTAACTGTGATGTTTACCTAAAAGTTAGAATACCTTCCCGACAGCCCATGTTACAATATGTTTGTGGCATGAACCTGACTTCGTAGGGTTTAAGCTAAATTATGTATTGAGGTAATGTAAAACTAATGGGGTATGAATATTTTAACCGATCACTCGACGAAGGAAAGTAATGGACGGTTAATAATTCAATCTGTTAATGAGTTTCAGTCAGTGGCGTTGACATCGCCAATTATAATTATTAGTGAATTAAATGTGGGGTGTTAGCTGGCAACGCATGTAGCACGTAATAGGAAACAAGATGTCAGTATACAAAAGGTTGTTGTTAAGAGATTATCACTTCTGATTCATATTCTGAACATCTTCAATTCTAATCTCTATTGGGAGATCGTCTGTGCCAAATCGTAATTCATAATCGGCCTGTCATTTTTCATGGGACGCTGTAACTTAAGAAGTGTCTTCAAACAAAGTGAGAAACGCGACTTTACCCACGCAGTTTTTGAAGACGAATTCAAAACGCAGTTTTGAAATCTGAAGGCGCGCATCAAGACCCATTCGTGTGCTCGACACGTCCGAGACGCGCCTGTTTGTTTGTGTGACTGGCCGGCCATATGTCCGCCGTACTGAGTGTCCATCTTGGCCCGTCATCCGTTCCCATGCACTTACCTGTTCAGCGGACCGTCGTCAATCTCAGCGCTGTGTCGCATTGTAAGATGCATCCTCCCAGAGCGGTGTTTTGTTTCCTTCAGACGCAAGAGAAAAACATGACAGGAACCAGGTCCTTTGTTCCGCTCGACACCCTGAATGATGTGCACGTGAAACAACAGTTTGTATAACAGATTTGTTTATTCCATTATTCCACATCGACTATGACAAGTAATGACCGGCGAGTTAGTACGCGTAATTGTGTAAGAATTATCAACGTAATAGCGCAGGGTATTAATAAAAAAGTAGATCTTTACTCAACCAGTTAAGGGACACGAGTATTAATTTCGATGTTCACGAAACCCCGTCACGTATTTCTGTTCTGAGCAAGTTAAATCCAGCTCCCACAGTCTCATTACATTTCTCAAGGACTCATTTTAATATTACTATCCAATATACACTTGGGTTTGCTATGTGTCGTCTTGCCACAAGGTTTCCGAACCAAAAATTCTGCCTGTATATATTATTTCACCATGCAGCTACAAGGTACGAAGGTGGACGGAGAGATTTTTTTGTAGCATCCCTGCTAGAGTCTGTGTCGATCGAAGTGGAGTTCAGTCAAAATTTAGTGCCTTTCAAAATGATGGATTTATGACTTGTATACTTTCAGCCTACTTTTCAGATATGTTGGACAGAAAGATTGGTGAAACTGGCATTGTTGTGTAGTGGATGAAAGGAGAAGACGAAATGAAAGTGGAGAAGTTAAAGAATAGCATTGAAAGAGGAAATAATAATATATTAGCGAATTGGGAAGGGAGGAGAGGAGAAGCTCATTGTAGCCAGACGCGTTATTTCAAGTCTGTTGTATTTTATCTCTGAAATTTGAACAGCGTTGTAATGAAAACTTGGAAGAGCCCCCGTAATTATTAGTTCCTCCTCGTGGCAGTAGGAGAGGTGGTAGGGAAGCGAGGAGTTGTGTTTGTGTTGCCACCGCGAGCAGACGTGCTCCTTGTGCAGACTAGGGACTGCGCTTTGAGATAAGGGAGCGTTTCAACATGTGGAATCTATAAATGTTCTGTTTTATTTTACTGTTCTCGCTACTCCCTTATTGGTTGTAGATACACCACCAGCAGCTTCACCCATTTTCGACCATAGTTCAATGCGTCTGCTTCAGTTTCGCTTTACGTTGTCACATTCTATTACTGTACACTTACTCGCATTGAGGTTGCAGTTTTTAGCGTTTATTTCCAGAAATTTAAATACTAGTTCTTTGAAGTTTTGTAATCGAAGAGTTGAGTAATTATCAGTCCTTCTGGGAAAGCCCTGTGACATGGTTTTGTTGGTTGGTTCGTAGTAGTATTGAAAGTTATCAACATGATAGCAACTGGCTGGCTGATACTGACTGTAGTACACCACTGAGGCACGAAAGTAAGATTTTTTTATTGAATTTCTTCAAAGTGTTAGCCGTGCTAACACAGCTGACACGGTTACCCCCTGGTCAGCTACTGGACACGAACTAACGCCTCACTTTTCGATTAATGAAAGCGGGAAGACGGCGTTGCTGTGCCCGGTCGTTTGTTCCATTTGAGTACCTGATTACCACTACAGCCTGTTGGCCTTGATATTCCTCTAATCTCCAGAGCTTCGCACCGATCAATCCTCCCATGCATCTACATAGGTATAATTAGTGATGCCAGGAAAGGAAAAGTGTTTGGGGGGACATCCAGTCTATACGTGTTGGAGGATGAACTATGGGAAAGGTAGACCGGGAGGGGAAGGGAGGAATAAACGACGGACGAGCGGAGATGAGAGTACATTCATCCGAGACCCTGAACCCAGCAAGTTCACCTTAACTCTCTCTGGTACTGCTGTGTAGCCTGACGTGACCGTATCTCGTGCATTGCAGGATTATACGAATATTAGATCCGAGTTACCACTGCCGTCTTGCAGGACTGGGCTCACAAACGAAGAGTGGCATATCTCACATTCAGGAATATTATGGGAAGAAGAAATTAGATAATAAGTGGTTGCAGTTTTTACCTCAAGGTCTTACTCTTCTAAGATAAGGATACAATTTGGAGTTGAATTCTGTTAAGTTTCTCATATCTTTCTTCCCAAAGGACATTCAGAACTGGTCTGTATGTATTCCTTACACAGAGTGTTGTTTGAGCACTGTCTGTGTGTCCTGTATGCTTTATATCTTCAGCTACGTAACGAATTTCGATAGAATTTAGTTTTTTGAATCCACGCTTAAAGTTGTCCGTGAACTTGTGTTTCTTTACATGGAGACAAAATCGACTGTTTTCTCAAAATATATGGACCATATAACGCATTAGCGCGCATTTAGATGTTCAACTTTTGTTTGAAAATGTGTTTATTTTGCGGAGACTCCATTTAACAAATTGCAGTAACTTTATACTCTGTATTTCTGGTATGCTGTCTTTGCAAAAATACAGATCTAGCTGCTGGACAAGTACGCATTCGGAAAATTTGTGAGTCTATAGGTTTCAGAGTAGGCCTATTTATGCTGGATGATCGAAAAGTCATGCAATTCATTACTGACACATGTTCTAGTTATCATAAAATAAATTAAAATTATAAAACGAAATCAAATGTTATATTAAGCGCTGGAAACTTTCACCGCGTTCAGCGATGCATGCGTTCACTCTTTTCAGCATTTCCGATGTTTCTGTATTGACAGGATGCAGTTTACCAGACGAGATATTGCCGATTTGGTTGGCACAGGAGAATCGGGGATTACATCTCCAAAACCCATTCTTTCAATAACAATAAGAATGAGAAGCCAGGTGGTGTTCGACAATGAACATTATTTGCTCTTGTGAAACAGATCATTGCACTTCAACTGTTTGAACACTGAAGGAGGACGGGAATTGTCTTAAATTCCAACAATCAGTAAATATTTTAATACGGGCTGGGTGACTATTCGATCATTGTGTATTTCTTCATATTTCCAGCAGAATTTCAATTCGCATTTGTGTGGCAGAAATGTTGCGGTATGTCTGTCGCGTTTGGGGAGATATTTGATAATTGGTTTACTTAGGTTATATCAGAGGTTGATTAATTGTGTTCCCCAGACCATCGGCTATTCGCAAGCATCATTCGCGGAGTCAGTGGACCAACTAAAATTACAAAAAATTGCGAAACAAAAATAAAGATAGGCTACTTAAGCAAGTAGAATAGAACTGCCAGGACACTCATGGAATAATATGACTTGAGTAAAAACTCCTTTGTTCTCGTCTTTAGCATCTAGAGAACTGAGCATTGCACTTGTTAAACAACAGGCAGAGAAGTTATTTTGTTTCGCCAAGATCCTCTGAAATTTTTGGACAAATCAATTGTTTGGGAACCACAGGGGTAGATTATAAACAACACGTACATCCTACCTATTAGGCGTTAGACAATAAGTAAACTTATTTCGGTTTTGCGTTGAGTAGAAATGAATGTCTAACACAGTCGTTGCGTCTTCCTTATTTCAAGACATTGGGTTGTATCCGGGTTATAACTTCTGGTAAGTCCTTCTTTCGTCAATATCCTTATTACTTCGTGCTTTATCTGAATTCATTCCTTTAAGAAATGTACCACATTTCATCTGTTCTGTCCTCTTACACTGAACATGTCTACTGCGACTGACAGCGTTGTTTAATTATCCTGTTTTAACTGCCAAGGTTACTGACTCGATGGCATTGACGATGAATTAAAATTCTGGTCTGCCATGTCGACTGTTTGCGTTGCCACGATTGTTCAATACTCATATAGCTTACACCTGTCGATTTCTGTCTGCTGATAAAGTTCGTTGTTAATTACTGTAATGACCGCCTATTGTAATCAATATCTCTGCGTGCAATGGTGGCCATTACAAGAACGTCCCGGTCGAGGGCAGTCTCTAGCCCTTTCAGGCCATGCGAATATCCGTTCCGGTCCGCCGGGCAATCACCCGCTCCCTCTCTCTGCAACTAGCCACCTAGGATGGGGGTTTTACGTTATGGTTCCTGCTATGTTTACTCCAGGCATTCCATCGGTCATCTCTACTGCACGTGAACATGGTTGTGATGTAATCTTGGCCCAATAGGCCAGAACTCGGCTTATTCGAGGAATGATCTTCAGAAGAGTAGCTCATGAAGTGTCTCGGCTGAACCTAGCAAACCCGCGTGCTACAGCAATTGCCCGCCCTGCACTGGCAGATCAATGGGCAATAACCGAAGACCTGTTTTGCTGTCGTAATGAATGAAGCCGAATATTAACAAAAACAATAACACACTTATTGATGTGAAATACACGGAAGGCAGTAGATAACAAACCCTGCTGTTGTGACTGAGGGTTTTCGTAGATATATTCACTCCCTCCAAGCAAATACTGGAGTGTGCCATAAATTAGGCCACGGCCACTTCCATGTATATTATTTCATTTTCATTGTTCACTATCAGTTCGATGCTGCGGGCCTGTAGTATGAGCTACTGGTTGTGTCACTAAATACACTGTAAATAAAGTGGTACATAAAAATTAATTTTCTTTTTGAGAGACTAAGAACAAGAATGGAAACGTATGCAGCACATATGAGTTGGAAATTAGAAAATTACGATGAAAATTATAGAGGGAGTGTTGACGTGGTTCGGAAAGGAAGGATTCCACACTTCACTTCACTTCACTTCGCTTTGCTTTGCCAAGTCGGAGTTGCAGTAGACGAAAGGAAACAGCTGATGTTGCTTACGACTGTTTATTAGTGCTCTCGTTCGGTACGACAGAGCGCGTTATTCCCTTATTCCACTAACATATCGACATAGCCTTTCATTGTTTTTGCTTCAGAGTCGTCATCTGCAGTCATTTGGATCCCCAGTACCGGTAAATTGTATGTGCAGTGTATACTTAGTCCGGGTGGTTCTGTGTGACCTTTCAGGAGGTGCTTGACGTGATTTCTGAATTGTGCACGTCAAACTGATCAGAAGTGAGTGATTAAGTCTCATCTCTCACGACATCTCGCAACTCACTCGTCACACTTAACTTACTTTAAATTCTGGGCTTCGTTCCTTTGAGTAACAAGATCTGCACACGTGTGCTGACTTAATAAAGTGGGCTGTATTGTCAGAATTTCAGCATCATTTTTGTGTTTGTTTTGTGTTCTTGTATCAACCGTCGGGCAGTGTGTGTCAGAAGAAGGAGTATTTCGTTATGCCCCACTTATTTTCCACGTGCTGAATATTTAATGAAGTGTCAAGAAAAATATCTGACTCCGTGCACTGTGTATAGTTTTATTTTCAAAGTTTTTATATTTGTGCCACATTATGCACATAATTTGTGGATTATAATATTCTTGCTTGCGAAGCTGTGTAATCTTGTAGGTGTACATCAGCGTTTCTTTGACGCCTGAATACCCCCCCTCCCCCCAACGAAACGATTCCAACCGCTTAAAAGGCTACGCGCCGGCATAATCCAGAATACTATAATCGGCGTATTCACCGCTGTGAGAATCTGAAACCTCAGATTTTACATAATTTGCTTATTTGGTGTTATAAAATGTCAGAGAGACTGTTCCAGTTGGCTTTATTTTCAGATCAACAACATGGAGCAACAAGTCCGGTATATGTTTTATAACACCCATGAAAAATGTCTCATTGCTCTCACCAATCTTGGGAGTGCGAAATCTAGGAAGTGCTTTCAGTGTACAGCTGTATTTTTTTTTAATAAAGCGCTTATCATCTGTACACTTAATTAAAAACGCACTGTTAAAATGGGACTCTAAAAATACTTCTGTGATTGGCACCTGGTAATTCCTAATTTATGAGTAATGACTGGTCAGATGACTGACTGACTGACTGACTGCTCGCTCACTCGTCCGCCTTGACCTTCCAGCGTGATTACTAATGACCACAACCGGTAGCACCGCCCTCCTCCAGACGTGACCCTCTGCCGCGACTCACAGGGTTATCTCACGTCTCACTCCTTATACCGGGTGTCTCAATATCGCCTTACCTACAGCTATGTCAGCTTCACACGTATGTGCAGTTTATTTTAGGTTATATTCTGTGATAATTGAATGGTCATTTTGAAGTTTGGAAAGACAGAGGGGGAAATTCCGAAATGTACTGTCTAAAGTGATTCGAGCAATGGAAGTTGAAGCGTATGTGACAAAGCTATGGCGGCCACTTACGTGGTATGTAAATCGTACGCAGTGAAGCTCGATGCTGTGGATTTTTGCTAGTAACAAACGTCTATTTAAAATAAAATATTTTTCTTGTCAGATTTTGTGATTCACAAAAGCTCACAGCCGGAAACAAGGAAGAACTATAATACAGTATTTATTTGCGTATATTATGAAATATATATTATATTATTTGTATTTTTCAACGATCAGTTATCATATAAATCCCACATGTCTGTATTGTTGGTCACAGGTTAAAGGTTCTTACGGACATTCTGCGATTACCCTTAAACATTGGCATTTCAGAAACATGTTGGCATGATATCCCCTCTGAATAAAATAAAATAAAATAAAATCAGCATCTTGTTTTAAAGTTATTAGGATGACAATCTGACAGACGATTAGCTCAACAGAGCGCATGATCCACCTTGAAGATGAAGGAGTATTCTGGGCACAAATGCAGTGAGGGGTTTGTTGACTGTTCAGCGTAAATCGAAGACGAAAAGGCAGAACACAAATAAGGATAACGAGTCTGTCACAGAAGGTACAGGGAGATTGTATGTTGATTCTGGTATGAGACAGATGATGCTTGGGATGTGTCTGCAAGCACTTCAGTCAACACTGGGATGCCAGCCAGCATGTCAAACACGCGGCTTACAAACTGGAACACGTACAAAGGTGGAAATTTTAATAAATGTTGATGTGACCAAAATAGATTATCGACAGATATCATACAAATAAGACGACTCAAAATATTGCAATGAGTCCTGATTGCCAATTTAGCCTTCATTGAAGATTGTTTTATGACGTTCTGTTACCCAGTGCTCAGCAAACGCCCCGATTACTCAGATTTTCGAGAAGGTTCATTATACTGTGGTCCAAATGTGTGTATACACAGCAGAAACTTTGGTGGCCGCTTGTGAGTCAGTTGCTTACCGTTGTCGACTGTGCCACGAATCTGATTTTTAACACCTACACTGGATCCGCCAATTCACTAAGTGCCAGTGCTGACTTTCCTAACGGTTTGGTTTATTTAAAATGTACGTATTTAATTTATTGAATGTGTGTACACATCTTAAGGGACGTTCTGTATACTTGTAATGCGAAGTTGAGGCTATTGTAAAGGAATATCGAAAGTAGTTCTTGGTGGGATTTTTATAAAGCTCATCAAGAACGTCTCCGCTAAATAAATATCTGATTGATTCAGTAACTAATTAACTAATATGTCTACAACAAATTTAACAGTCTATTAAGAAACGAAACCAATCCAATATCGAACCAGTTAACAAACCGTTTATCCAATCAACTGACCAACCAGTTCCATGGTTCAGAGCATGCAACGAAAATTAAAAGATGTTTAGTTATTCCTACCGACCCCCAATGCCTCGCCCCATTGAACCCTTTCCTGAACGAGGTGTGTCAATTTATGTACCGGTAATAAAGAGGTGGTTCGCCACATGAAAAATCTACGCACTGCATAAAATATACCTCATATACGTTGTCGGTTTCGTGTTAAATTTGATTTTGTTAAACATTTCATGACAAGAAGACGAAAGTTGCTTTTGGTGTAACAAAGTGTAAGATTATATGCCAGCATAATGCATTCTTCTGTTTAGTCATGAGCGCGGAAGGTTTGCAGAGGGGCTGGAATGGAGAGACACCTCAACAGCTCCGCGCGGTAGGCTTCACCCTTGCCAGTGCTGGAAAGATAAAGCGTGCAAGTCTTCTACGCGTTCACATTATGAACTACAATAACGTTGTGGAAATGAAACGTGAACTTGAATAATTACATTCGTAGAGACGGAATTGCGCTGTTTACAAATGTAACTCCTTGGCGCTGAGTCATGGGATATAAAAGCTGGTTATACACGAGAGACACTCACCCATCGACACGCAGTCGCGTCTTGTTAACAGCTGCTATGATTCTGGAATGAAAGTGGTTTGTTGGTTCGTAGGTTATTTAAAGACACGCAGACGGAGATGAAATGGAATGATGATTAAGTAACAGTTCAAGGGGCAGAATGCAAACATTTGAAACAGAAGTTAACTTACTAGGAAGATGGGCCTCCCAATGAAATAAACCACACTTAGACAAATGCATTGAAATTAAAACGTGGTCTCAAATGACGCCCTTTTCCACTGTTAAATATAAAATAATTGATAGAGCGTGATTTTTAACTTTTAATCTGAAAACACTCGGTGCC
Source organism: Zootermopsis nevadensis (assembly GCF_000696155.1). The sequence continues at coordinate 70,339 of NW_019064389.1, forward strand.
TTGATGACACAGTGACCCCATCTGCTGTTTCAGTAACTCAAAGAAGTTTTCGCGTATGCTGAACAACTTTCCTCATAAGCCATCCATTGAGTGTAGCAGTGCTTTCTGTCCTTATGCTTGATAAATTATGTAGAAAGAGATGTAGATGTTGGTTTTAAATTTATTATTATGGAAAGCAAACAAGAAGGATAAACTGTTGTATGCATCGTAGCGTTCTACTTTATGTAGCGTTGGAACATGTTGAACGACGCTAACATTACCAAGTATGTAAAGTCGACTATGATAGCCAGTATAAAGTAAGAGTTGATGTATAGCAGTTGATATTATTCTTGGCATTGAACTGCGCAGACACGGTGAGTTTATAAAAAAACCTTTTGTGAAACGTATAGTGATTTGCAAATAGCCTATAATTTAATTCTGGAAATTATAGGACTACATTGCATGCAGTTGTGGAAAAGGATAACACGTACACTCCAGTGCAAATCTTGTCGTGTCCAGTGCCATGAAATGTCCGGTAATACTAATGTTCTGCATTTTACTTTGTGTTCAACACATTCCATTTTTGTAGCAATGTCTAAGAAATTTGAGACTGAATATGAAGTAGACGAGGATTAGTATGGTTGCCTTTTTAACGTTTTTAAACTGAGATAATATTAAGATGGATGTTAAAAAATAAAACAAAGGAATGTGACTCAGGGTAGTGACCAGGGGTGGGCTCTTGTTATAGCGGTAATGAACCATCTTGTTCCCGTAAAAGGCGAATTTCTTCACCACATGAGCGACTGTCAACTTTTCAAAAAGGACACTCTTCCGTTGAGTTACATAGAACTAACTTCATGAAACAGAATCTTTCTTTAGAAAATGACACTCTATGATAATATACCAGCACTGACCTAGAACCAAGTTGAAAGGACGAGTTTTTGTCTCAACGTTTTAATTCATGTCAGTCTGCCTAGTGCAGTTGAGAGAAATACGCCACAAACACTATTTTCTGAAAAAAACTAAATTTATCGAATTTAATCATAATCTATTCTTACCATGTCTCATGACAGGGACAAAATATATGTGATACGTATGCACCTGAAAAATATTTTTTTCCGTTGTGTTATTTTTCCGTATGACTAATATGCTAACATTTGTGTATAGTGATACTCAGCTTTGTACAAATAGATCTAAATGTTTCTGTATTCTGTAAATGTACTATTTATCGCAAATGTATTTAACATTTCCGTAATGTTGATGGCTATCTTCTGGGTAGTAGTAACGTGTGGTGTTGTAGAAGATTACATCGTTTCAGAGGTACTTACAGCCAACATTATCAAGGCACCCTAGTAATGGAGGGAGCAAGTACCTCTGAAACGTCGGTATACTTCTTCAAAACTACAAGGTGCAACAGCCCAGAAGACAGTAAACTTTATACTTGCTGCCGTGAGAACCTCAAACCCTACATGTTCGCAATGTCTTAATTTTATTGATTATTAATTTGTATGCCCATGTAATGTCCCTAGAAATATCATGTCACTTAGCTTCAGATACCACTGCTGTTTTGTCATTCTTTGTTCGAGTTTAAATTTTATGCGGTTTATTTGAAATCGCCGTGATCTTGTCAAATTTCAGCACAGGCCTATCATAATGTCCAAATAATCATAATATGTGTTATGAGAATTAAAGTGACTACATTCAGCATTATCTTCCTATAAGAGCTTTTACTTGTTATGTAAAGAACGGACACGAAAGTTCACGCCTGAATTCTCAAAAGCCCGTAATTGGACCCGTATCCTGCACTACTTATGTCCAGTCTCCAGTCTTACATTATATTTCACGAAAATACGTTTTCATTAATTCTATCTACGCCTACGCCCTGTTTTTTCAGTATTGTTTTCCCGAACGAATTCTGTCTAAACGAGAAAATTATTAATATTTCCTCACGGACGTACTTAGTTATGAGATCTGCTGTCGTCATTATGCATGTTGACTCGCGTTCCGCCTTAATGAACTCGCTTCATGTAGGCTGCGACCTGCACAGATCTTGGCTCCCTGCTGGCTGCTGAGAATCCAAAGCTAGCTACATCTCATCAAAATGCATCACGGTGTTACGGTTCTCGGCTCGCGCCAAGGTGTAGCTATCAGCTGTTGAATGGGATGTGTTCTCATGAAATATAATGTTTGGTCGCTTATACACACAAACATACTCTTTGGAAATGATTGCACAGGAATAACATCCTGATGTCAGCCAGAAATATCCCTTGTGATAACACACATCTTATACATATTTCTCGACTCTTAAAAGGCACTAAATTACTAAATTATAAAAATAGGTTTCAGCAGCTGACAAACACATTTTACTCTTTCCATGACATGAACCAGCAGAACGAGTTAAAGACATCCTCAGTTAGTTTTAACAAGGTGGAAGTATTAAGTCCGCACGAATACAACACTGAGATGAAATAATTCAGATGACGGAGGCAGTATGACCTCTGAAACGTTGGTTAACATCGACCAGACTACACAGCGCAACAACCCAGAAGACAGAAATCTTCATACTCACCGCCGTGAAAACCTCAAATCTTACAATTCAGAGTCGTTACCAAAACCTTGCTCTGGAATGTATCTAAGACAATTCAAAACATAACAGAGGTCAAGTCACTCGGGGATTAATAAACAGAAAATAGTGCACTGACCCGTCTGGTGACAAGTAGCACTCTGATACTATCAGTGTAGGTAGGTCTTCCGTGTTACTTTAAACAAACAAAATTTTAAGAATATTTTAACATGGATTTATAAGCATGTCAGAGGAAATGTAAAGAGTCCGACGTTCACTAGAGCCATAACTGGAGAAGGTCTTGTCCAAAAATGGGAGGTAGCCCATATTTATATCCTGACAACAACAGAACTGGAAACGTCAGAAGAGTGCCTACCGTATATTTATTGAAATGTAGGCAGCAGGCCCGTCAAGGTATGCAACCACTGAAGCGGGGTCCACACCTGACCGTTCTGCCGCAATAAAAAAGCACAACGCTACAAGAGATTTCAAGGCACGCACACGGGCGCTTTCGTTCAACCTGTTGTTCCCTGTTCCTGACGGGAAAGCGACATCTTCGCCAGCAACTAGTCTTCACCCACTCCATTGCAGAACTGCGTTACACAGAGTATAAGAAACTTATATACAGAGTCTTTGGTAGATGCCCACGTTTCGGAGAAAAGCATTTATCCATTTTCAGTGCTGAAGTGGTGATACGTTAAAGTGGAGGGATTTATATAGGATAGGTGAAGGAACGGCTGAGAGAGTGGGCCAATCAGAGACGAGGAATGAAGTGGAGGTTAGGTCGGAGCTAGGACTTGTTTTGCTTCAAATAACTTTAAATTAGGCCGTGCTTCCAAAGTCTGGCCATTAGGTTGCTACACCTGAAAAATGACCGATATTACTCAACGATTGCATGCGATTGGCTTTACGCAATTCATTGTTTAGAGGTGATTCTTGTCTCTCAAATAACGTTCTCTTAAATACCTGCTGGCCTCTGGGGAAAGGTATCAGTAATAATAAATTCTGAAAATCAGTAGATGGAAAGCGCCGAAATTTTGAACTGTGCGGCCCATCGCATTTTGTTGATTTCATTAATGATTTATCCAGAGGGATTCTTGAGACATGCTGTATATATTTCCAGGAGACATGGCGCCCGCATTTTTACACCGTCCTCCGAGTCCGGTACGTTATTCTTATCGTTTTCGTGGTGCACTAATCTTGTATTGATTCCGGATAGCTAGCGACATGGCGACTGTAAAAGTATACGTCCCTGCCCCTTACATGAAAGGTGATTTATTGCTCCATGGATTCAAGCCAGCAGCTTTGCGGCTGTGACTCTCCACTGAAACTTGACAGTATCGGATTTTTCTTCCCCAACCCTCCGACGATCCACCCCTCATTCCTTTCTGCTTCTGGTCCCCAAAACAGAAACGTTACGCTGCATCCACCCACTAATTTGTCAAATCTTTGTGTGTTCTGAACGTGGGTCTCATTTCTTTATGAGGCTCAATTTGTGTCACTCCGTAGTTCCTTATTATTCTGAGATTCGATCTGTACATTTTCCGTACACATTTTTCTTGAAATCTTCAGTCGAAATTTACTACCTTATGGATCTTCTTAAAACGCTTTTACAGGTGACATTACCAATGGGCTATTAATGCAGTTTTCACCAATACAAATTATTAACGGGGCCAGTAACTTTGTCGTAGTAACGGTAGCTCCATTATAATAATAACACCAACTGCAAGGAGCACAGTCCGTACTGATAATCTAAAAGCCGCTCAGCTGCTCAGGAAATGTACTGAATTTTAAGGAATCTGAATGTTTATTTCCATGTTCACAAGAGCTCCCTGCTGGACTCTGTATCTAATCGGCTCGACCAGAGTTCTCCATTCTCGCGAAGAGGTTTGTCGCATTCGTGGGTAACAATAATGTCTTGGTGGTCAGGCCTGCCGGCTCTGGGGCGTTTTCTGCCCAATTCGCTTTGAAGATGGTCAACCCCCC